>JAVFBX010215693.1:0-11674 GCA_034783855.1 Mopalia kennerleyi | reverse complement strand
GTTTATAATTGCCTTTCCAAATATCTAGCAAATGTTAGTTTTTTCAAAGAAGATGCCCTTAATTTACGACACGTTTGAATATTTCATAAACAACTTAGTATTTTCTATGGACAAGAATTTCTGCGTTTAATGGTCACACAGTTTGCATATCACTTCATATATCATCTGTAAGAGTAACTGTTTCAGTATCACTTCAACAATGGTATTATTGCAAACCCATGAATCAATTTGTTAAAGCCACTGACCATATTTTTATTTTTGTTTTATTTTATAAAATTCTATTTTTACTCAATGCTTTTACACTTGAAAACAAGGTTAAATTAAGCTGTTCTGCAAATAAACAAAGAAGTGTGTATCCTTAACAACTTCTTACTATTGTATAATTTCACAATTTTGAATGTCACTAAAATAACTACGATCTGCTATATTTATCACGAAATACATCTTTCACTAATTTAGTTGATGATTATTGACATTTCCCAACTATACTCTAGTTTATTTGTCTCACATATATAGTATTGAGACTCCTGGTCGCCTGGTTTGTTTGTCTTAAGGGTGCTCTATCTATGCAAGATTATTTTTGCCACATACGAAATTAACAAAATTGTCATGGTAAGATAAATATTTTGTTTTGGGGTAATTTTTTATCATTAATTAATTAGCCAGACATTCGTGTGGTCGGGTCCGTACTGACAGGATTACAACGGGATACACCCGGTTGAGATGCCTAAAGTCAAGTATGGAGCATTAATAATTTGTGTGCCACAAGAAATACGTTCACCGAACTTATTTATTACTGAATATCCTAAATCATTTCACAGCATAAGATAATCAAATTGTTCGAACCACATACCAACGGTGAATATCTCACCGATATTTCAACCCCATTTATACAGATATCACGAGAGACATCAAAGGCAAATGTCTAACGGTTTAAACGCGAGATCAGCCAGTCTATAGACGATGTAATATTCCACCAAAGATGCATTTACGGAAACCTAATCAATTCCGCGATTCCGTTATCACCGTCTACAGGCTCGTAAGGATATCTCCCTTAATGGGCCAGCATCGAAAGATAGCACTTTTTTGTATTGTAACATTGTAGCCAAAGTGCAGCTATTATTTGTTAAATGCGGATTTCAACAAATTGATATTTAATTACATTATCAGTGGGTAATTGACTGATTATGATCGTCCTCATCTGTACCGATCATCATTCCTGTCATTTTGATTACATTATCAGTGGGTCATTGAGTGATTATGATCATCCTCATCTGTACCGATCATCATTCCTGCCATTTTTATTACTTTATCAGTGGGTCATTGAGTGATTATGATCATCTTCATCTGTACCGATCATCATTCCTGCCATTTGTATTATATTATCAGTGGGGCATTGAGTGATTATGATCATCCTCATCTGTACCGATCATCTTTCCTGTCCTTTTTATTACATTATCAGTGGGTCATTGAGTGATAATTGTTATCATCATCTGTACTAACGTCATGTATTTTATTGGAGCGTTAGTCGAATCAAAAAGACCATACAAAATAAAGACATAAGTGTTAAGCGTTTTATACATACCAACTAATCAAATATTACATTTAAAAGCAGCTTTGTATTTGAGTAAATTAGCTTATTACTTGAAACACAAAGGAAATGTCGGTTGACTTTGTAAAATTGGTGATAGACAATGGATAGAAAAAGAGCCTTTCACAAAATTGTCTGCCACGACAGCACCAAGGGTCAATATCATTTGTCTGGTGCTATTTAAATAGGCTGGTAATGTAACTGATTCGTGACTAAGAGTCATCAAGACGACCCCTGTTCAGGAAGGCGTGGACCTGTGTCCGGTGACAATGCCCGAGACATGGCAATGATGGAACGGGAATCGCAAAACGACATAACATTAGCACTAAAGGTATTTCTCAGATTTGGTAGATTTCATGGTCACGGATGACTGAGCTTTACCAAAGCTTTTAGTGCTTTGGTTTTTTGGGACCACAAACATCGGGTGAAACTGTACGATAGTACTTCCCGCGGGAATATCGACTCTGTTACTAAAAGCCCCCTTGCCGTCCCTTGTGACTATGACTACTTGGACTGATCCATTCTCTAGTTGACAGAAGTGTATTGGTGTAGTTTCTGGTTATCCTAAAGGTAAACAGTGCTGACACTAAATAATCAGGGTTTTAAAATTTACAGTTGTTATTGTTTTGGTCAACATATATTCTCTTTCAAGATTTGTATTTCAAACTTTAGCTGAAATAGAAACTCAATAACACAAAAATAGCACACTGAGAAAAAACACAGATATCGGATGAAGGATCATATGTCATACTGTCGCGATTTCAGGAAACGCACCAGAAGCATACTACTCATTGGCACCAACTAATCGGCGTTGCTAGATTTGGAATGATTGATGACATCGTCTGGATATGCCGGCATTACTGTACCGATTATACGGTACGACTGTTGGACATATCACTCCTTTTCGTTTACTCCTAAGACAAATGTTTTGTCCGTTAGATTTGCTTATCGGAGATAGAAAACACCTTTTGCATCACCTCTGTAATCACCTCTGTAATATCGCATGCCGTCGTGTCTGTTGAATTGATGCAGTTTGAGCTATGCTAATTGGCCCTTATAAAGATCTTTGTCACAGGAAAACTACAGCACAAAACTAAATGGTCACCCGAATAGTACGACATGGATATTATATTAGTATAATCACCTAATACGTTTCTACATAGTTGAGTTGGCTTTACCGATCAAACTAATAAAGGAGCAATTGCCTATTATATCTCCGTACACATGTGTAGTACCGTAACTAGAAACAAAATCCTTATTACACCAACTGAGTGACCCTTTGACAGTGCATCCCCTAGAGACAGATTCGCCGCCTGCTCTGGGTCGTCCTTCTGTAAACCAGTGTAGTTCGAATCCCAGTGAAGGCGAGCTAAATTGATTTCCTCTATAATAAAAATATAAACAAAACCCTTGCTCAAATAACAGTGTTTTGGTTTTTATTTTGTTGGCTTATAGCGAGACATAAAAAAGATGGGTAGAGGGTTACTGCACTTAAATGGTTTAACCAGAAATTCCATTATTTACCATTTACATTTCAGAAGCAAGAAACGGGCAGTGGCGGGATGTAAATGTTGGACGCATCAATGGCGTTTAAGCTCTCCGCGCTGCGGCTCAACTATTACAGTTAGAGGTTTGAGAATTTGAGATTTATATTAGTTGCTTTAGCTATCAAATAATTTTGCAGATTGCTAGAGTTTTTTGAAAAATTGTCATAAAGTGTAAATTTCCCCAGAGCAATATTGAACATTAGTTTTCAAAAGTGAGCTCCCTGGTACATGTTTATGTCTTATATATCTCCCGGATGTATTCTCGATTAAATCTTTTGACGCGCTGCTTCGATGTTATCGTCAGAATATAAATGATCAAAAAAAGCAAATTTAAAAATCGACGACCAAATTCATTGAAACAAAATTGTTCATGCTAGTTCCCGAACATAATGCCTCCCCAGCGGCATCATTCCAAATATATTTCTCGTGTGACATAAAAACAGACAATATCGGGTTGTGGAATGTGATTGATTCAAATAGCATAAACCACGATGGCGCTTTACACACAAACCTGTACTTGTTGCTATTGCTATTGGAATAAAGGGTCAATAGCTACACGATGTTGTTCTACACTGAACCGTCAAACATCCAATGTCATGAGTCCTATCCACATGCTTGAAGCTGGTTATATATACATGTGTATTTTCCCGACATTTAGCAAAAAAATATACTTTTGCACTTCAGACTAGGTACTTAAAATACAGGTTAACTGACGTTGAAGCATTATAAACAATTTCATATTATGCTTCAACTGGACCCGACAAGGGCTCACAATGTAATTCGTGACAGAATCGCCGCTATATTGAGATGAAGATACTATTTAGAAATAAGGACGAAACCAAAGAGACGCCCAATTTGGAACAGTACAGTTGTTCTACGTTTTGTGCCAATCATATTTCAACCGGCAGTTCAATAACGTGAATAACGTCAGCCCTCAAGTTGATAAGGGATAGGATGTAGATGACACAAGTGTTCCTGGTGGAAATGAAATAGACAAATACAATTAAAGTAACGAGAGAGTAGAACCCTATCTTAAGGAAGTTTAAGCGATTATGTCCCCTTATTTCGGAAATATAAATATGTATCCCACAGTCGAAGCACCCGAAATATGCCTCCTAAATATTCTGGGGGTTCTTTTGTTTTTGCCCACACATCTTAAAATAAACACTTTTTAAAAAGCAAGTTATCGAAATTCGGCAGAAGACTGGGAGTAAAATACAAAATATCATGCAATGCTTAGAAATGGACAGGAAGAAGTAGAAGAAGAAAACGAAACAATAAGTCAAATGGTTGAGGTCAAATAGCAAGGCGTTCCAGCTCATATTAACCACAAGTCAGTTTTACAAAACCATTTAGTTTCTTTGAGACGATACTACTTAGGATGGATTTTAACATGTTCACCCAGCATGTTCAACAACGTCAAGCCGTATCCTGTTATAACACGGTTGAGGGGTCTTTATCAAACTTACTAGTTAGATCAAGGGATGCCTTATTGCCCATATCAAAATGACACAGACAAATCGCAACAAACTGAAAGAACTCAGCCGCCTGTATTCCAAGCCCATGTGTCCCAGGTTAACGTTATGTGTTGTGAAAGCCCCTGGCACAGCACGTGTCAGTCTGTTTATGTTGTCTGAAAACTGATGCTTTTTTACGTTTTGTGTTTGTTAGTCTTTCTGGTACTATATAATAATTGCAAATTATATACTACAAAGCTTTGACCAAGAGTTGCTTTTACATTGGCTATGTGACGTTCTACACAGTGTCGTGCTTTTACAGGCTATATCGGGGTTTTGTGATGAGTATCTCATTTGACTCATCACAAATTGGTAGGGTTGCAATAACCTCTGTCAAACAAAAGTTTATTACTTTGGATTCTGGAACAATTAAAGTCGACTAGAACAGTACTGTTTACAAGTTGTTATAAATACTGAACGGCTTGTTTATCTTTCGACAGAATAATGTATGTCGAGGAAACAACAAGCATATCACCCAAATAACGTCCTAAAGAAAAGTTGAAGTTATTACCAACGAGCCGTGATGGTTGTTGAAAAAAAACCCCCAAAAAAACACTGGGTCCCGTGTAGGCTTACAATGTTATTTTCCACACGAACCTTGAAACTAGTTTAACTTGTTCCGGTCACAGAATCATATTCATATCCTGTTTGGAGTAATGATTGAAATACCATGGTTTCTCTATTATTCAAGAAGGCCAACCTGACGTACACGTTTGTATATTCACGGCAGGGTGATAACTGGTCTGGTAATTAACTACTATATGCCGGAAGTCAGACAAAAACCATCGGATATTACACAGTCAAGGAATAATTCATTGCCACGTACTGCTTTCCTGTACAAAGACAGATGATAATAAAAAGAACACGTCAGCTGTCTGCCATTTTTAATTATTTTCCTTGAGAGCTAGAAAATATATTGTCCAAACGAGTAATACATTATATTTATTTACTTAGATTTTGGATACGTGATCCAACTAGTTAACACTATCGTGAAAAAACTATAGGATCCTATACGATTTTGGAAATCCTATAGGTTCCTAGAGGATAATTCCAAAATCTTACAGGATTATACAAATCGGTGCTAGACGAAAATGACCTGCGTACACTAGATGCTCAGATAATCAGAAATAATGTGTGCCGAAACCAAGTTGGGTGTCGGATATATATTACCGAGGGTGATAGCGCCAGTGTTCTGGCCAGTTCACTTGGAAAACAGAGAGTGGGATTCTCAAATCATCATGATGATAACGAAGGAAATGATATGGCACAAGATCGCCGGGGTGACGTCGATCACTATCACAAAACCAGTGGAGTGATGACGATCACTTTCACAAGACCACTGGGATGAAGACGGCCACTTTCACAAGACTGCTTGGGTTATAACGACCACTTTCACAAGACCGCTGGGGTGATGACGACCACTTTCACAAGACAAGTGGGGTGATGACGACCACTTTCACAAAATCGCTCGGAGGATGACGACCATTTTCACAAGACCGTTTAGGTGATGACGACTACTTTAACAAGACCGCTGGGAGTTATGACCACTTTCACAAGGCTGACAGGGTGATGACGACCACTTTCACAAGACTGCTGGGGGGATGACGACTTCTTTCACAAGACGAGAGGGGTGATGAACCACTTTCACAAAATCGCCATGATGATGACGACCATTTTCATAAGACCGCTTTGCTGATGACGATCACTTTCATAAATCTGCTGGGGTGATGGCGACCACTTTCACAAGATTGCTGTGGTGATGATACGATTTTCACAAATTAGCTTGGTAAAGACGACCACTCTCAGAAGACTGCTGGGGTGATGACAACCACTTTCTCAAGATCGGTGGGGTGATGACGACCACTGTCACAAGACCGCTGGGGTGATGATGACCATTTTGACAAGACGGGGGTGATATTGACTGCTTTCACGAGACCGCTATGCTGATGACACCACTTTCACAAATTCGCTGGGGGTATGCCAACCACGTTTACAGGCAGCTGAGGTGATGACGATCACTTTCATATGACTGTTGGCTGATGACGACTATTTTCACAAAATCGGTATGATGATGACAACCACTGTCGTGAGACCGCTGGGGCGATGTTTGTGTGTTTGTTTGATTGAGGTTTAACGTCGTACTCAAGGGTATTTCACTTATATGACGACAAATTGTCCACTTCACAATGTTCCTTGCCTAATTACGGTGGTAAACCGGGAGGAAACCTCGTAAAAACCACCCCCTTCGATTGCTGGAGCCGCGTAGTGTGAAGTACGTGCCTGAGGGTCGACAGACGGACTCGATCATGTGAACGGTAAATCGAAGTAGGCTTCAGTAAGCGCGCTCGCTGACCACTAAGTCACGACCCCTAGCTATTGTTTGTTTGAGAGAGGAAGTTATGATTTGTCGAGTAGAAACATAAACGTCCTTTTATCAGCATGCGCGAGTTGAACACCAACTGCGGAGGACTATTACATCGCGACGTCCAATAGACATTGACGTCCTTGTATCGCCAAGCGTGAGCTGGACATCTGCGAAGAACTCACACATCGCGACGTTAACAAAAATATCAACGTCCATATATCGCCAAGCGAGAGTTGAACGTGAAATGCGGAAAACTCACAAAGCACGAGGTTCCTTTGTCTTACACGCAACATTTTGTTTTACCCACTGCACATGCGCGGATTACCGTACTATCAGCGGATAATTATTATACCGAGCCGCTCTGCGTAAGAAATCATGAAATACTTGTTAACCTTTTTGTTCACAATATAGGATGTTTAATTGGAAGGCCTACATGCCGCATAAACTGCACTACATATATATATATATAGCTGCACCTGTACAGAAATAAAGTACATCGTCATATAAGTACACTATAAAGGCTACTCCCTTAATACATTCGTGACTAATGTCATCTATTTTAAAATCTCAACTCAACTGAAATATTGCCTAACCGATACATGGCACAGAAAATGCGGAAATGCATACGCCGCTAAGGTTCTATTATTTTTGTCTATATCTGTGCATATCTATTTATTGTTTGTTTTTTTGATTTGGGTTTAACGTCGTACTCAAGGGTATTTCACTTATATGACGACGGATTGTCCACTTCACGTAATTCCTTGCTTCATTACGGTGGAAAGTCGGGTGGAAACCTCGTAAAAGCCCGCCCCGCGATTGCCAGACCCACATCATGTGACTCCCCGATATACCTGATGGTCGACAGACGGACATATCTATTTAACAGACACAATGTTGAGAATGCTTGGTAGTGCGTTATCAATGTAGCCCCGTTGGCCTGGTTTTGCTGTTTTCAATACTTATGGTTATATGACTGTAAAATATTTAACGTCCACTAGAAAAGCACGGTCGGGATCCCTAGTTACGAATCGCAATACAAGACAAACAGGATGAAGAAGACATTGTAGAGTATCGCCATCTAACACGCATCAAATGAGGCGTTCTAAGAGACCCAGACAAAGGGTTTCCACCAACCGACCTATTGTATACCATAAACACAATGTCAACTTTCAACGGAATAGGGATTTAGTTTGTGGCTGCCAATACGTAATGACGATTGTTTTAATTCCAGAACTGTTCAACCTTTATGTATATTTGTTTTGAAGAGAAAGACAAGTGTGCGTCCGGCTGGATTCTACCTCGGGGTTCGGCTAGCAGAAATACAAAGACTAACGCTAGAACGAACACGATTTTAAAAAGCATAAAAAACGAAGATTATACTATGGATGTCTTTTTACCCCTTTACATCCATGGTTATTTTGAACAGATACTGTGTCATCAGACTCATCAATTGATGTTTGTGCCGAGACCGTAATCGATGAAACCGCATGCGAATCTCATTACTTCGGTAGGATTTTAATACGCACAAAACGAAGATAATACTATGGATTTTTTTACCCCTTTAAATCGATGACTATTTTGAACAGATACTGTGTCATCAATTGAGGTTTGTGCCAAGACCGCAATCGGCGAAACCGCATGAAAATATCATTACTTCGGTATCATAGCGACGCTCAGCCTTGATAAATATATGAATCTGCACCAAAATCATAGATGTTGTTCGTCGGAAGCCTTTTTACTAGGGTACGCACACTTTTCCTAGAGCACTTAAATAAAACTAGTGAATTGAATATGAGTTTAGAATTTGCTAATTTAGTTTAAGAGTACATTCTGTTCTGAGCCTAAAATACATGTAGGTGAAAATTGTGACATATCTACATTAGGCGGACTGTGTTTATCAATTGATTTGAAATGAGATATCAGAATGACGACGATTGGTTGATGGTTGAGAGGAGGTGAGCAGTAGGCCTACATTGGCGCACTTCCGAGTGGTTGAGACCGCACCAGGATATACGTCCCTGATTATATTTAATTATAGTCCCATAACGCTAATTTTGTTACAACCCAGGTTGAACTAGCTGAAGCCATGGACTACCCTAAACCACAAATGATCCTAGCTTACGTTGAACGTAAGTGTCAAGGCAACAATATGTCTTCACTTCTCTTCAGCACTGGTCGTCATGGTATTTGCGTTTTGCGTAATCTAAGATCGCTATGTGAAACGTTCTCCCGAGTTTATTTTTAGAAACAATACAAAAGGGAATATCTGGTTACATCCACAGTTTAGTTGTTCAAAGAAAAGGTGTAGAATAGCAAAAATCTTTCAAAACCTTATTTTATCTTTATAATATAGGGTGTGTCGGTACAGCTTTATAAACTAAGGTAAATCTTTGGATAAAAGTTTTTTCATAAATATAAATATATATCGCTTTTCGCAGTAATGTAAGACACCTCTTCAATAGCTTCGTCCACAACAACAAATACAAGGTATTTGGTAGAATGAGTTTGAATACATGTATCACACCCCACGTGACCCATCTCATGGGCAATTGTCGTAACACACACGAGGATTGATATAACAGTCAATGGTTATATTTTATCATTGTTAATGCTTTACAGTTTAAATGTATGGTCTACTCAACGTTATAAAATGCCAATTCAAATTCCGGCACCATAACAAAACATGATTGGGCTGCCCCTAAGATTACAGCACACCGGGGAACGTATACGCTTTGGGGAAAATAAACCAATAAGTTGGATTCTTACCGAATAAATCAGAATTGAAACATTTTTAAAATCTTCACCTCACAATCTTAATTCAAGTCTGGTAGCAGTACTAGCAGGTGGCGATGCAGTACCCGAGTCTGGGGGTCGTTTGTTCATTTTCTTAACTGATTAAGTGATTCCTCAAAACAACGAAAATGATTACCGGGAAATGAAAATAAACTCTTACTTCACTCCATATATTTCCCTTAATGATGAAAACACTAGAGTGAAAACATTTCCGAAACTAAAGAAATTATTATACTCAAAATAATAGGCAACAAAAAAAGCAAACCCCCCCCCCCCCCCCCCACCATCACCCCCGATATAGATAAATCCTAAACCTTAAAGAATGTTCTGAAAAAAATTTCAAAAAATTACGAAAACACTGGACTCAAATATTTATCTAAATACTAGTAGTGAAAACATTACACTTCAAATATTTTCCAAAATTAAGAAAATACTACTGTCGAGATATTTCCAGGAATAAGGAAGATACTTAACTCAAACTATTCGCCAAAATTGGGGACATACTTTACTCATATTAGTTTTTCCTAAAAAATAAACAAAAACCTTTTCTCAAAATATTTATCAAAAGTAAGGAAAAGTCTTTCTCCAAATAGTGCACACATTAGAAAATATATATGAATAAAATCAGATAAAAGACTCCGAAAATGTCGCTGATGGCATAAATAGAAGCTGCGATATAATGTTTTTCAGAGCTCATTTTTCACTCATTGCAGTTTCGTCGTTATCCGTTTCGGGCAGTTCCAATAATGCATTTCAACTCATATAAGAAAGATGGCGTGAAAATTCACGCGAGCACAAATTCTCCGCCATAAAACCGAAAATTACCGAAGTGCATGAGTCAACATTTGAATATACTAGATTCAAAAGTCTAAAGATAGTACAAATGAATGGTAATGTATGCATAACTCTAAGTAGGTCGATGATAGTGATCGGATCGATTTATAAATTGGACTGTAATTGCTCTATAATAAAGTTCTATGCAAGTCGGGTTCATAGATTAGGTCTAGATATTTGTATAGTATAAGCAAACAAAGCTTACTTTCTCGACAATAAAAATATATTTTTTTAAACGTGGAGAAAGAAACGAATTACATGTACAACAGTCAGTTAGAAAACGTCGCTTCACAAAAATATTGGTGTCGCGTCATAACATAAATTAATTGTAACGTCATCCTACATGATTGATTAGTGTGTTACGCCGTGCTGAAGGGTATTCACTTATATGACGGCGGTGTATTCCAACAATAATTGACACTAGCACAACCATAGAATGTGTGGTGTTTTTATACGGTTGAAAAGTGAATCTTCCTTCAGTGCTAAGTAAAGACAGCATTGCTACCGTTTATTTAAAGATACTTAACTAAATAACGGCTATGCTTGCTCGAACGCGAGTGCAATACCGATGTTTGTCCTTGAAAATATGCATTAAAAATAATAAGTTTAGGTCGAAAAACAGTTGTCTTTCCCTTTAAGGCGATTTTTTTTATTGTTGCATATTCAAAAACTTGAGATAGTGATTATTATTCTAGAGCAAACCGGATAAAAAAAAATTGAATTAGAAGATCGTTTACTTTGACTATAAAACTTGACTACATTATTTACAACAGCGATGTTTTGACTACATTTTACCTGTTTTCTTTACTTTCATTTTTCAGTGTACCGTACTTGGGAAAATGCCATTCAGATTTTTAATATCTTTCAAGTTTTAAGAAGTTGAAATTTCCCTATTTGACTCTTTTTAAAATTGTTTGACCTTTAACACAATATTATATATATATATATAAGGCGATTCAGAATATATATATATGTGTTGCAAAATGCACAGGCGTAATGCAAAAACCACTAACTAGGTGTGTGTGGG
>JAVFBX010215682.1:0-11674 GCA_034783855.1 Mopalia kennerleyi | reverse complement strand
GCTTTTATAAGGAGTCAATCTCTCAATGGTGGGCGTCAAGATTCATTCATGGATCTCTTGTTTAATTATTCTAGCTTTTCAGTTTGTAGCAATCTTACTTACATTCTATAAAAAAAAAAGAAAAAAAGTACATTATAGCAGCTATCCATGAACTGAACACTTCATCCCTGATATCTGTTTATTATGATATCTTATTGGTGATTTCGACCAGTAAACCTCATAGAGGGATGACAATACAGTTACGTCATCATTATTGTGAAGTCCAGGCAATGCTGCAGTGTTGTCCTTTGTTGTAAGACGGCATGCTGTAAGAGGACGCTCCAGTTCCACCACTGGTGTTCTTGGAATATGTACGGGTGTATCCTTGCTGGCCATTCAAAACTGTCAACATTTTCACACAAAAATCATACCAAAAACTTAAAGTGTATTACAATAAAAAGCATTCTAAGCACATTACTGCCGTGAAATACCCTTGAGTACGACGTTAAACCCCAATCAAACAAACAAACAACCATTACTGCTGAAATTCAAGTACATTCATAACAAGGCTTAATGGATTTTAAATTTTTTTACGAGCACCATTTTCAAGCCACGTAGAGAGGGTTAAAGTTGGCCACTTTCCATTTTTTGTCCTCAATCCTCGAAATAATTGAAAAATAAAAAAAACAGAAAGTGGCCAACTTCTCCCCTGCTGGCCAACTTCACCCCACTCTAAGGTAATGAAAGTATGTGCATTGAAACGGGGCTTGCCAGAAAATTTGCTTCTAAATGCTTGTAATACACAGGCTCTCTTAAATACCCATTATATTTCATGTGTGTAAGTTTCATGACTTGAAATGATTATGTTCTCTTGTTCCTTATCACAGCCCTTGGTGAAGAAATGGAAGGATGTTAGATGGAAACGAGTTGATGTGACTCTCCAAGTACAGGTGCTGAAGAAAAATGTGGTACCTAGTGAGAAGAATATCCGTTTAGTAAGTCAGCATTTACCTTGGTTTATCACATTTTGAATAATTCTGAAAGTTTCATGTTCATAATTTTTAACAAAATATTGCCCCACGGTTTTTTTAGTTTTTTTTGGTGAATTCTGATTAGCAATTATTGTTTTTGACAACTCTTGAGTTCTTCATTTTTTTATTCTGTATAACCTTATCAAATAATATAACACACAGTTCCATGAGAGAATTCTATCATATGGCAGCTTGACTACTAAGCCCTATAAAATATCTATTGATAACATGCATTGCATCCAGGTCTAATACAGATGATACAAGGGTTAGAAAAAGGAACCTATCTGTACCGGAGCTGTTAAATCACCTAGCAGGCAATCCTAGTTTATAGGATACATAGTTTCAGAGATTAGGGTTTGTCGAGCCATTAGTGAATACCTAAACCTGATTAATGTGTTTGTGTTTGTAGTTGATGACAAACATGAAGATAATACTCACTCCTGAACCACCAGCTGAAGACACTCGTAAATGTGCCTTCTGTCATCAGGCTGGTGATGGGTCTTCTGACGGACCCGGCAGGTAAGTTCATAAACAACTATTAAACCCGGTTAATGATCAGAAGAAATATGAAAAATTGTTGTTCTTGAAGTTATTGAGATAACAGTTCAATTTCAAGCTGATGTCTATTGCCCGTGGTTTATTTTTCTGTATTTCTTTTCATTATAGCTTACACTTGGAATTTGTCAATCATGTTTTAAAATTAACTGTTGTATTTTTGGTTCAATGTTCTTGATTATATTCCCTGGAATGGTACATGTGATACAAAACAATAGGGCCGTACCATTATTTGTCGAGATGTATTTTTGTGTTAACACCATATTCTCTAACCCAAACTTGCTTGTTATAAGGATATTGAACATGGACATTGATCGCTGGAGTCATCTGAACTGTGCTTTATGGTCCTATGATGTCTACGAGACTCTCAACGGAGCGCTTATAAATGTTGACCACGCCTTTAAGCGAAGCCACACAGTTAACTGTGTATCCTGTCATAAGAGTGGTGCGACATTAGGCTGTTTTAAAGCCAGATGTTCAAACATCTACCATGTGGCCTGTGCTATTAACGATGGATGTATGTTTTTCCAGGATAAGGTATGTGACATCAATTATGCAATCTAGTGTTAATTTTGCAAATTACCAAACCATTGTAAATATAGAAAGTAAAGCTCTGTAGAGGAGTAGATTTTATTTCCCTTGGTTGTGAAAAGAAACTATTTTATAAAAAATATTATGATGAAAAATGTAAAAGTTTGCACAGGACCAATTATTTGTAACACAACAACCACTACTACTTCAATCTGTCAAATTTGCTTTGAATATCACAAACCTGTTATAGCCTTTACTGAGAAGCTTACTTTGAAGCCACTATTTCAATCTTGCTTTCCCTTGGTATTGCAGACAATCATGTGCTCATTACATGCCCCTAAAGGTCATCCTGAGAACGAGTTGGATTCCTTGATTGTTTACCGCCGTGTTTATATCAATAGAGATGAAGATAAGCAAGTGGCAAGGTAACACATTTGACATTTGGTTAAGAATGCCATAAACACACATATTTTTGTCATCCGGGTGTAATTCTTTAACATATTATCTTACAAAAAGCAATAGGCGGCGGTGGCTTAGAGGTTAGCGAGTACGATTACTGAAGCCTACTTCGATGTGCCGTTCACAGGATCGAAGCCGTCTGTCGACCCTCATGTGTATGAGTGAGTCGGTCGTCATATAAGTGAAATACCCTTAAGTAAGACGTTAAACCCCAAAAAACAAACACAAAAAGCAATAGTATGAAGAGATTTTGAGTTCACTGATATTAAACCAATCATTAGCTATCACCTATATCTGCTGATATAGATGGTATTAATGTTTCTTTCTACGATTTCAGTGATGAACTACAGTATATTTTGATCAACGACCTGCTGATAATGTGTACCATTATTCACTACTTGGTAATGATGTCCTGTTCTTTTTCTCTTTAAGTATGGTGCACCAAGAGGAGAACCGCTATTCTCTAAGGATTGGTTCTCTTATCCTCCACAACATTGGTCAGCTACTACCTCACCAAATACAGACTGGTCGCTTCCACAGTAGGGAATACATCTACCCGGTAAGATAATCTACATATACCAACCATTACTTTCAAATCTGGATACATGTCTAGTAAACTGTTCAGCTTCGGCATTCAATATCTGTAGGACTTCAAATGTTTTACTTTGGGTTAATCTAAATTGTAAATTGATTCCTTTTTATAATAACGCATTCATTAACTTTAATATAATAATTAGCACCATAAAGGCTCTGTGAAACTTGTTTTATGCCTTTGTTAATGTGAGTACATAAGATCTGAAATAGTTCCGACAATATCTTTTTTTCTCTCTATTTTTCTAACTGCCCCATCACAATGTGCAAACTGTAACATTGCTCTCTGTAATAATTGTGTGTGATATAAGGTACCAATAAAGTAAAGAACATAATAATTTGATGTTGCAGGTTGGATTTAAAGTGACTCGATTTTACTGGAGCATGAAACGAATTCACAAACGCTGTCGTTACCTGTGTAGTATTCGTGACAACGAGGGCAGTCCAGAGTTTGTGATACAGGTGGTGGAGAAAGGTTACGAGGATGTCATCATCAAGGAACCTTCAGCTAAGTGTCAGTACCACCTTCTCCTGTAATATTAACCTAAACTGATGCACTGTGGCTCAGTTGGGTGCCCATTGGACTGTTGAACCCTTTCAATGTATTACTCTCATGTTCAGTCATACCCCTGATGGCCAGTGTTGCAGAGTGGTATTTTATGAGGTTTTTTCCATTTCACAAGCCCCTTAGTGCAGCATTAAGTGTCAATCAAACCAATAAATGGAAAAGTAAAACATATCAATAATATGTTCACATGAACGAGTTAGTGATTGTAGCTAGCTAGTTTAAGATTCCTCGAGAAAGTTGGCCAAAACTTTATTAATCTTTACACTCATTTTGCTGTGGGAAAGCATCAATTTATAGTAAAATTGTTACGTTACAGATAATAATAAAAATAGTAAACTTTATTTACAGAGTGTAACTTCTTAGAGGTATCCTCCGAAACACAAACACATGCTCTCTCACATATGATACAGGCGCGCGCACACACACACACATATGTACACCACAAACGATTTATACATGCAATAAGAATATTGCAATAATTTCAAACAAAATAAAGTTTTAATAATTGAAGTATTTAAGTATACAAACTCACACAAACAGTCCATGTTTAAGGTTTGGGTGTCTTGTAAACAAATACAAGCCTGTAAACGAGTGTCAACGAGAAACACAAATTCAGCATCTGAAAAGTGTTGGAATGAATGTGTGTTTATATTGTTACAGTTGCTTGGATGCGTGTACTGGAACCATTGGAAAAACTTCGTAAACAGCTGGACCTGGTAAAGATGTTTCCATCATTCCTGACTGGAGAGGAACTGTTTGGATTGGCCGAGCCAGCTATTTTAAGAGTTGTAGAATCGGTAAGTCACAGCACATTTGTTGACTCAAGTCACTTCTTTTTGCTTAAAACATTTTTTACTTCGAGTATTTATTTACTTTCTTATTGCTCTGATTGGTTCATTAATGGTAACAGCCATCTCAAGGGTGTTTCACTTACAAATTCTGTGGAACTCCCAGTAAGTCCTTAGTTTCTTTAGCAAACATATGATTTGAAATATTTTACCCTGTTGAAAGTAAATAGTAAAGACGGCATGACCGCACTTGGAGAATACTGCCTGTAGTCCAAGATCAAGTTGCTATTGGGTGCTGTACTTAAGATTATTTCACTTATATATACACTGGTGGTGGTGGTGAAAGTTATAACCTCATGGTCCATGTTCCAGGCAAAATAACACCACAGACAGATGTTTGTGAGAGTAGTCCAAGGCATTGGTCAGACGTTTTTGGGTCCACTTTGAAAGCTTGCTAATAACTACCATATATAAACTCCCTGAATGGCATTGATTATTTCCACACTTTCTGTGTTTGGTAATATAATTCATTATTTGTGTTTTTCAGTTACCTGGAACTGATCTTCTACAGAATTACATCTTTAAGTTTGGTCGCTCTCCATTGATCGAGATGCCACTGGCCATTAACCCAACAGGGTGTGCACGAACAGAACCTAAGCTCAGGACACATTTCAAAAGGTACTCATTCAAATGTTATTTAACTAAAGAAAGGCAAACCAGGCAATCAAATTGATCATGATTCCCAATGAACAGATTAACAATATCATAAGTCTGAGAAATGATAAACAATGCATGTTTGGTTTCTATAATTCAGTTTTAATAACAATCTTGATGGACTGAACCGACGATCGTTAATAATTCCAAATATAGAATCTACATGTCAACATACATTGTTGTTATTTCTTGGGATTGTGAATTTGGAATTAAATTTGTCACAGGATTATGACACCTCTTTTACAAAACAATAAATATGTCCTCATCATAATCACTGTTGTGTTTGTGACATGATTTAAATGCATAGAAAAAGCAAAGGAAATGTTATTTGTCAAGGTCTGCTGTCTTTTGTTATATATAGCTCTCCTTGTATTGAGTGTTTGGAGGGAGTTTCCTGCTCCCCGCGTGCTCTCAAGAGCTAAGGGACAACAGGAAGCCAATCTGTTTGTGATGTCTTTCTATTTTGACTTATGATTATCCTCTGTTGTCTTTGATTGTGGACAGTTGCGTAAAGGGTGACGGTCCTTTAGCCAATGGCCTGGCACACCGTCAATCGAGTGTACGGCCGTAAAACTCAATCTAACAACAATCCTGTATTGAGAGTTTTTTTTGTTTCAGACCACACACATTACAGTCGAGCACATCGCGCTCCCTGCCTGTCACAGTAACAGGAGTTACGGGGGATATTAACTCCCCTTACATGAAACAGTTTGTCCACTCCAAATCACAACAGTACCGACGACTCAAGTCAGAGTGGAAAAACAATGTGTACCTGGGACGCTCTAGAATACAGGTAACACGCAGAGACAAAAAATAAACCAATGAATTCCTGTCTCAAATTTTAACATAATGATAACTTCAGCAGCAAGTAACAAATCTCTTTAATATCATGCACTCTGAATTAAAGGTGGTTTGTTTAAAGAGTAGCTATGCTGTCTTTACTTAGCACTGGAGGAAAATTAACCACTGTCAAACAAGTGAAATCCCCTTAAGCACAGCATGAAGCTCCAATAAATCAAGAGATTTTTAATATCATCGTTTGTATTAATTTGTAAGATTACTTTCCAGTTTTCCATTTTAAGGTATTATTTCTCAAGTTGTTAACCAATATGATATGTGACCAGTCATCTAACTAAATACTGTTTTGAGAGAATCCAGGTACAAATATAATATCTGTTGGTTTATTTCCAGGGACTGGGACTATTTTCTGCTCGCGACCTCGAGAAACACACAATGGTGATTGAGTATATCGGAGACTTGATCAGGGATGAGGTAGCCAACAGAAGGGAGGAAATCTATGAATCACAGGTTAGTAACTTAACTTGGGTTGGTTGGAGGGAGGTTACTCTTGTGCTCTTATGGCTGAAGTATAACACAAAACAGATCAGCTTGTGATGTCTTTGTTTTGGGTATTACAAGTGTTTAGCCTGGTCTATGTTTGTTGCTGGTGCACCAAGCATGATTTCCTACACTTATTGGGTTGGTATAGCATCAGATGAGTGAAATAACCTTTGATAAGGCATACCACTCCAATCAAACTAACAAAACAATCTAAATAGGGACAAGGTAAATCCCACAATGTTCTTGAGGGGGAATTGATCTAGGTATTGGGGGCAGCATCATTTCTGTATTGCTGCGATCCTAGTATCATGGTATTTGTGTCTTTCTTATGTTTACTTTTATGAAACTGTATACTTATTTATATCATATTGAATATGTGTTGTAGAACCGTGGAGTTTACATGTTCCGAATTGATCCAGAGACGGTGATTGATGCAACAATGGCTGGTGGACCTGCCCGTTATATCAACCACTCCTGTAACCCTAACTGTGTGGCGGAGGTGGTGCCATTTGAAAAGGAAAGCAAAATTATCATCATTACTAATCGACGAATCGCTCGTGGAGAAGAGGTAAGGGGGTTTACTTAATATCAAGCACCTGGAAAAAAAAAGTTATTCAAAGAAACCTGTTTTTAAGCGAATGCCTGCTAGCCAAGGTGAACTGTTTGTTAATTGCTAGGCCTTTTTTGAAGAAACTGCTTTTTTAACAAAAATATTTGTAATTGTCTCTTTATGAAATTCAAAACTTTGTTCTGTTATGAATTTAGTTTCCATGTAGGGTATCTGGTTTGTTTATTTGAGCTTTCTACAAAATTATATATGTGCTTTCTTTCAGTTGACCTATGACTACAAATTCGACTTTGAGGACGAACAACATAAGATTCCATGTTGTTGTGGAGCCGTAGGCTGCAGGAAGTGGATGAACTAGAAAGAAGAACAATACCAGGGAACACGTGCTCATTATAAGCTTCACTGCTGAATTGAGCCCACAACCCGACACTTGACTATTTGTATAGGCAGCACATAGGACTGATCTCAGATTCTATGCCATTCAACAGTTGGTTTTATCAGCTAAACTTTATTATTCCAACTGTTTTGTATACTCACCTAAAAAGCTTTACTTTTTCATTGAATTTCATGTATATTTGTTGTATCGAGAGAAAGGGTTTTAATAAAATCCTTTGATGTAATCTTTTCAACATATTTAATAGCCAGAGGATATTAGTACACATAATAAGGCCAGATTAAAGGCTGTATTTCTCTGACCGATCCCTGTTTGTTAGTGAGTTATTTCAATATTTACACCTTTTTCTATATTATGAATGGATTTTGTATGTAATAGATTTTAATTAAACCACAGGTATTGGTTGTGTGTTCATTTAACCCATAAGTTCTATCCAATTTTATAAGATTTTCGTTCCGAATATTGTGGGAGTACTGTATATAAAATCATTTATATATTCTATGATGACGCGAAGCAATAACTGCTTTCTCAATGTTTGTTTGACTGTCTTGGTGAATGCAACAATACTTTAGCTGGGTGTGTGTGGCTGAATTTGAGTGACATTGAATGAGATAAGAGTAATACCTGGGTGTCCTGACCGGACACATGACTGAATAAAAAGGGTTTGTTTTGGCAGGATGCAGGTATGCTCAGCTTTTATTACCCCACAAGACAGAAGAGTAGACTAGAATACTCAGGATTGCTTCAATTTGTAGTGACGGTTCTGGTCAATCTGTATTCATTCTTATGTTTGTGCTGACCTCTCAGCTGTGGTGTGCTGTACATTTTGTGATAAGATTCATCTAATATAAAACTATAGAGGGAAATACATTGTTTTTATAATAGAGGATGTGATGAATAAGTAAAATAATATATCGATTATGCATATTCCTGTTAGCAACAAGAGAAATCATGTATAATTTAGTCTCAATGAGCTGTTTCATTGCTAGTATGTATAGGGTCCTATGTAGAGGAGATAATGCAATGTAGGACTGTTGTACATTATTTTTTGTTATAAAAAAAAATTCATAACCATTATTATATATGGGAAACTGCACCTTTGTAATTCATTTGAATCATTTTTGTTTTTTTTGTTTTCAAATGAGTTGATGTATATGGCGTATACTCTATGGCTATTAAAGTGAAGTGGGTCATGTAATCAATATAATATTTTGTTGCCATGGTATATATTCAAGTTAGCTGTATAAAATCAAGCAATAATTTGAAATCCACATTTCTTTCCTGCTATTTGGTTAAATAGGTTTAATATTTAAGTCGTATTTAGAAGGTTAAAGTTGAAAACTGTAGATACATGTTATATAGATGATGGATTGCTGCACGGTTAATCTCTCAGGAAAGTATATAGTTCATATACCACTGTCATATACATCACTCATACCAATGGATAATAGCTCCTGTAAGGCCTTAGTTATAATGGAATACCGGTACACTGCCTCCTTACAATGTCATAATGTCTTCATCATAAACCTGTAATCATTCAGTGCTAACCAGGTGAACAGTTATAGAAATATTAAACAATCCTTCAGCCACAGCTTCTTTGTTATAGTTTTTCTTCTCTGTATAATTTGCCATTTTAAGTAGCTGTGTGGTGACAGCAACCAGCAAAGCCTAATCCTATCAGTCTGTTAAGAAACCACTCTATAATAACCCATCCTTTTCACAAAACAAACTTAACAAAAATAATTTTGTTTTGGTTATGTCTATCTTTGAGGTCTAACTTCTCTGCTTTTATAGTACACTACTTTCCATTTCTCATGATATCAGTTCAAGGGAGATTCCTGGTGCATTGGGACCATTTGCTCAAAAGAGGATAAGTCTAGCATTACATTGTTAATAATGGATTTGTTTGTTTGATTGGCGTTTAAAGTAATCCTCAAGGGTATTTCATAAGACGGATTGTCCACTGCACCTTGCGTTATTACGGTGGAAAACCATCCCTGCAATTGCCGGAACCACATCTTGTGACTCGCTTATATACCTGATGGTTGATAGGCAGACTCGATCTGGTGAACGGTACATCGAACCAGGATTAGTATAGTAAGCGCACACGCTAACCCTGAGCCACCATTGCGGGCCCTTATAATGGATTAGAGATAAGCCTTAAACATCGAGTGACATTATCTAAAAAGGGATAAAATCGACTGCGGTAATACCGAATAGGATTTTGGTAAGAGCTATAACTTACACGTATAATCTCAAAGAAACCAGTAATCCATTCCCATTTTAACTTAGAGGAGACTACCATACAGCTTTAAGAATTCCAAGCATTTCATGTATATCACACTACATTTTTTTCAGAGAACTGCAAGAACCCATAAATGTTAAAAATAAATGTACTTTTATTTTCTTGGAAACATTTGCCCAGTTTGATAGAAAAGTGGGCAGACACCTTATATAAAGCATCCAGCAAAGCCACCAGTTCTTTTCACAAGTAAACTTTCATTGGGTTAACAGAGTCATGCGGCTGCTGCACTATTTTTGAAGCCAGAGTATTGGTCTTTTTTTTATACCCCTGCAAGATAATTGTTAGTGTATCTTACAATATGTGCCGTCCATCTGTCTGTCCGTCTCCACTCTACCTCTTGTCCTATTCTGACATCTATCTCCAAAAGTACTCAATGTATGCAGCTGAAAATTATTTTATTTTACAGCTGGCATGTTGCTATTCATGTAATGTTCTTGGAAATTTGAATATTCGTCCATCTGTCCGTCATTTGCCTTCGCTCTACCTCTTGTCCTATTCCAAGATCTATCTCCAAAAGTACTCAATGTATCGAGCTGAAATATATTTTATTTAACAGGTGGCTTATTTGGATTGTGCACTGTCCTGGTGCTATTCGTGTAACGGCTGTGGAAGTATGTCTGTCCATCCATCTGGTCGTCATTTGCCTTCACTCTACCTCCTGGCTTATTCCAAGCTCTATCTCCAAAAGTACTCAATGTATCGAGCTGAAATTGAGTTTATTTGACAGCTGGCATATTGGGACTGTGCACTATCATGGTGTTATTCATGTAACATTCTTCGAAGTTTGTTTGTCCATCATTTGCCTTCAGATTACCTCCTGTCATATTAGGTGTTCTATCTAAAAAAGTACTCAATGTATCGAGCTCAAACTTGTAACAAAAAAAAAATGTAACATTCTTGGACGTTTGTCGGTTTTTCATTCACCTCCACTCCTGTCATATTCAGATCTCTATCTCGGAAAGTACTCAATGTATTGAGATGAACTACACCTGTCAAACTTTATTGTGCTTGATGGGATTTATAAGGCAATATAGGGGGTGCAAGGCATATAGTGTACCCCGGTCTAACTTTATTGTGCTTGATGGGATTTTTAAAGCACATATTATATTATATTTTCGTATAATAAAATTGCCGTGGCTTCCCTGTGTTCAAACTTTACTAGTCTGGATCTTCAAACAATCATTGAAAACCATCCTAGAGACGATTTTTGTCCCTGTTTGATTACAAAGCAGACCTGTAGAGAACACATAGTTATGGTGGTTTGCAGCATGACCGGTGGAGTGCCCATGGTGTACAGCCTTTAACATCTCCAGCCAATAACAAGGTGCGGAAGGGTCAGCAGATTACTTTCAAGTGACTTCCAATATGGAAGGGCGGACAGTTGAATACACAGATCACATATACAAGAAGAGGAGAAAGCCAAGTTGATGTGTGATTTTTTTTAGATTAAAACATTTTTTGTCTTCGTTCTTTGAATTGGTTGATAGTTTTAAGAACACTTCAGAGTAGATGGAAGTAGGGTGTAGCATTTAAACAGGGTTAGAAATACTATACAATGCAAAGCTCTGATTGGTGTGCTTACCTTTAACGATGTCACAAGATATGCTGATGCTGAAAGGGTGCACAATAAATAGTGGCCCAGAATACCCTTTTTTTTTACTGTTACATGGTGTATAGATTTTGTTTGATAAAATGGAAACATAAATACAAACCCTTTTCATTTGTAAATGGTAACTCACAAAGGTAGCTTAATATTTTCAAAGAAGTACAGATTTAACAAAGCTTTATTTGCATAAAAAGTTTATTGTCAACCGTCCAAGAAATGAATTTTTAATAATTAGTCAAAGGTA
>JAVFBX010215671.1:0-11674 GCA_034783855.1 Mopalia kennerleyi | reverse complement strand
AATTCATGATTTAGGTCCGCGAGAGATCTTCCGCGGGCCAATTACACGATTAGAACTGTTTAAACTCAGTAGCTATTCACTTATATGACAGCACTGCATTTATCAGTTATAAACATCACGCTAACATAACTGTCAAATATGCTGTATTCTTTGATTTTGGTCTAAGGCTTCACGTTGCTTGTTTAGATATGCGTCTGTTACTACGCGGAATAAAACATTCGACATAATTATGTGGAGCGTAAAAACTCAAGCTCTAATTACAAAATAACTACGAACTCTGGTAAACTGTCCTACATATTTTTTCTCTCTTTCAATCGATACAGTAACTGTCGGTGGCCGGAAAAGTGGAAAATTTTGTCCCGCGGGTTTCTAGAAGATAAGAGAAGAACGTTTCCGTCTCGAACGTCAAGTGGAAGAGACCAGATTTTCCAGTAAGTAGTTCTTCAGTCTGGTGGCTGAGATGTTTGAACAGTGTACTCTGATTATCAAAGAGTAAGCTCACACCCCGACAATATACTACAGACTGGGGGATTCTGGTGAATTGTTACCTCACTGTACAGGACTTCTAAGGGTTTGTTTGATCAGGGGATTAATATTATACTTAAGGTGATTTCACTGACAGAGTGAAGGGCTAGCCCTAGCAAGTGACGTATTAAGATAATCTACAAACGAATGGACATTCTTGACTGGTTTCATTTAACATGAAACTTTTCCTGGGAAAACTACGGAACAGGCAACTCTGCGGGGAACCTGAAGCTTAGATCGAGAGTACTGGGGGCAGGGGATTGGGGAGGGGACTATGGAGCAGGGAGTTAGGATTTGGGGAGGCATTAGGAGCAGCAGGAAGCTTTAGTAACCAAGGACTTTGGAACAGGGAGTTCCGAGAAGAAAACCAGCAGGAAGTCCAGAAAGGGCTATGAAACAGGGAGTTCGGATAGAACAAGCGCACAAGGGGCTCGAAGAGGATTAACCTACATGGAACTAGGATAGGACTAAAAAACAGGGAACTCCGCGAGGGTTAGAGGACCGACTCTGAAAGGACTTGGGATCAAGAAAGATGAGAGAGAACTTGAAACTCACAGAGAATTGAGGACCAATGAGATAACTAGAGGACAGGAAGCTCAGAGAAGATTGGAGAACAGGGAGCTAAGCGAGGACTTAGGGACAGGGAGCTCAGTGAGTGCTCGGGATTCAGGAGTTCCTCATTTAACAAGGGCTTTAAGACTGAAAGCCAAAATTAGTAATATTATTCAAAATATAAAGTAGTTTTATTTACAATTATTATTCGTATTCAATCGTTACTACTTCGAAATGAACCAACTGCTTCCGTTCGGGCGACAATGACTATTATGACTGAGTCGTGTTTAATGCTGCATTTACTTGTATTTCAACCGAACATTGTCTGATTTTAACACATGTAATATGGGATCGTTTTCTATTACCTTGCTTTAAGTTGTTTAAATATGACGGCGCCAATCTTAGATGTAACATAATTTGGCACACATAAAAAAGAGTCCATTAGTAAGAGGCAAACTAAAAAATAGATATTTCTTAGAACTATCTAGGCCCGCGGACGTGGCTTAGTGGTTAGGTTATCTGTTTACCTATCCTACTTCGATGAACCGTCCACGTGTTCGAGTCGCCTATCATGTATGGTGGCTCCGCAAATCACGGAGTGGTTTTTACAAAGTTTCCACCGTGGAACAATGGCGAAGTGGGCAATCCGTGGTCATATAAGCGACACACCCTTGAGTACCTTGATAAACCCCAATCAAACATAACAAGAGATCCGTGTTGTGTGAAGATTCATTTGTTCGTACGCTTGATTGGGGTTTAACCCAAGTTTATTTCATTAACATGACAGCGTGGAAGCCTGATGGGTGAATAGAACTATCCTCAACTTCACTGGGAGTGAACAGAAAAAAAAGGATTTGTTTGTTTGTTTGATTGGTGTTTAACGTTTTACTTATATGACGACGGATTGTCCACTTCACAAAGTTCCTTGCCCTATTATGGTGGTAAACCGGGAAGAAACCTCGTAAAAACCACTCCCGCGATTGCCGGAGTCACATCTTGTGGCTCCCTCATATACCGGAGGGTCGACGGACGGACTTGACCCCGTGAACGGTACATTGAAGTAGGCGTTAGAAAGCGCATTCGCCAACCACTACGCCACGGCCGCGGGCCCCGAACAAAGATAGGTCAAACACAGGACAGAGTACAGAGAAATCCCCAACTGATATAGGCTTCGTGTGTTCCTCTAGCTCAGAGAGCCCCAGGGCAAAATGAAGCTGCCTGCCAACCCTCCACGTCGTGTGTAGAGAGGTCTACAAGATAAGTATTCTAAAGGGTGAGGCTATCCTGGTTTTATATTTGTTTTGTTTGGGTTTAGCGTCGTTCGAAAGAATGTTGCACTCTGTCAGTCGAATTACCCATTTATACTACGTTGGATCTCTGCCTTTTCTAAATACGATGAAACAATGGAAGGAAACCTCGCAAAACCCATGCATCGCAGTGTCTCTGAGAGCAGAAGGGTCACGGGAAGGTCCGTCCTTGACACCCACCAAGCTACAGTAAAGGCACTACAGGGTTTATTTGATTGTTTGTTTGTTTGATTGGTGTTTAACGTCGACCTCAAGGGTATTTCACTTATATGACGACGGAGACAAAAATAAAACGTACAAACAGATCAGCTTCCTGTTTCCCTTTAGCTCTGAGAACACCAGGGCAGAAAGCTCTTCTTTTCTCGCCTCTTATGATCGACTGAGGAAGCCGAGGGACAGGGTTTATTTGAATAGCTACCAATCCATCCTCTTCAAATGATATGTGTATATGCGAGTAATTTGGCTACACGCTACGAATCCTGTTTGGAGCTGCATGACCTGTCTTGCCATTTTGAATTTATGAATATTGAAGAAATATATTCACTACTTACGAATCATCCAGTTGTGCCAGCTCTCCTAAATTACATTAACTTAAAAAATATAACGGAATGTTTTTGTAAAATTGTTTAATTCAAGGCTTTAAAAAGTGAAATTCTTTATCGAACTTTGTTGAATTAAAAAAATACACCCAGCTACATCCTGTTTAAAACACATTGCTCCTCGTTTATTATTAGTCTCGGCTAAATGAGCCATCGTCTTTAAACGGTTATAAAAAGTATTAATGACATTCTATTGTAAGGAAGAGAATTAATGAGGTCTCCCAAGTCAGTCGAATTGCAAATACAAAAGTTGTTAATAGCTCTCAGAAAACCAGCTGTACTCGTTTGCTATCATATTTAAATGAATCGATTTTCTTTAGCACTCATTGACGAACTTTGACCATATGCAAAAGTCACAAATACATATTTTTTGTAACTACAACAAAATCGTTTGCATTCATTCGTTTTCTTTTGTCAATTTGTTTAATTGTTAAAAGAGCTCCATTTTCAATTACATCATATTCCTTGGGCAATTGCTCCACCTTATCAACAAATAGTAGCATGGCTGTTTTATGCCAATTTAAATGCTTTTGTTTGTTTAGACTTTTACGTCGTACTCAAGGTTTGTTCACTTATATGACGACACATTGTCCGCTTCTTACTATAGCTTACTGGACTTTGTGGGAAAGCGGGGTAGAAATCACCACAGCCATTGCCGGAGACATCTCGTCTTTCCGGTTTCACAATTTCATTTAGGAGTCAATTGTCTTCTGAATCCAAATTAGATTGACACATATTGACATCATGGCACCGTGTGTAGTGTTCTGTCTTTCAACTTCTGGGTGTGTTGGTTACCGCCATCACATGGGCTGGTTCGCCATTGTATGAGGGAGCTTACTTTATTAAGGCGAAAAAAAAAACCAATCAAACATTTACAAGCAAACGTGACCAAGAGCAAAGCAGCTCGTTTTTTTATAGCAACACTAGACGTTGAAAGAACAGGAATAAGAAAACGGTGTATTCTTAATGGCCCATGGATCCTAACAGAGCAACATTGTGTCTTTTGTCTTCTTATGCATATGGCATATCATGCACAAGTGTGAATGTTTGCAGATGAACTCAAAGTGATCGGCGCAACAATCCAACCATCGCCGTGCAATGATGAAGTATGTCCATGCGTTGTCTTTTTGTTTGTCAATATGATTTTAATGAGACGCTCGGAACAAGAAAGCTCTAAAGACAATGGTGCTAAACGCTGTGATTAATTCAAACATGTTTCACCTTTATGGCGATGATATTATACAACTCTAAATAGGCCCACTTATAGAGCCATCTAATTTAAGGTGCATGTGTTCCTTATTAAAAGGTCTCTCCAACCTTAAGTAAAGAGAATACTCGTATTCTCGTGACAGTGGCCTTAGCGAGATGGCTTAATGATTGAAAACTAATCCACAGGCCGCAAGAGGAGTGATTCATCTAACGTTTTTCAATGGCAACGCGGGGTGCCGTGCCGTGATATATAAATCTCTATTTTGCGCTAGGGCCATGATAATATGCTCTGATGAATCAAAGAAACTATTCTTACTTTACCAATGCTGAATGATTGTCCGGAAAGACAGACAATTTCGTCCTGCGGGGCCTCTGGAAAAGAAGAGAAGAATGCTTCCGTCTCCAAAGTCAAGTCGAAGCGAAAGTAATTTTCCAGCGAGTAGGCCTGTTGTCTGGTGACAAATACCTTTGAACATTATGCCCTATGAACCAAATGGAAGTTGGCAAAGTGCTGGCTAATACACGGTCTACCAATACAACATCAAAGAGGCAACTAGTTAAGTCATATTATCTGCATTATTGTGTTACAAAAAAACATTTAAATGCATTGCTATCTTGAGGTACTATGTTTACAAGTAGACAAAACACGATCGCGAGTGACAATAGTTGACGTAAACGATTGATCCCTTTTGATTAATTGATTGATGATATCGACTGACTGATTGATTGATTTATTTATCCGATGTTTGATCAACAGGATTAAATCCGTATTACACATCACTGATCAGTATTTCATTTGAGGAAAACGGGGCATGCCCAGAAAACCCACGACCTTTGAGGTTCAAATCACTTGCCGTCCATCCGAATCGAACCCGCGATCATGGAACTGAGGGGGATATATGGACCAGAAACGCACGCTCTCTAGAGCGTCCACTTTGAATCACTCTGTCACTTTAACGTTGTACTCTAGGGTAGATATTCTGTATGAGAGCTGAATAGTTTTAAACTCACATTCCTCCAGAGTGGACCGAATATTTAAAATATTCCCGAACTGTACTGCCCTTCGTCAGAGTGCCAGCATCTACCCAGGCACACGGTGTGATTGCTTGATTGTGTCGGTTACTCACTCTCAAGATAGAGGAGCCAGACAACAAGAGAACCCAAGGTAAACACACTCTCAGCTCAACAGGTCACTGACAACTTTCAAACACAAGGATTTCTTTCTGTGTGAATGGAGTGATTGATTGATTGATTGATTGATTGATTGATTGATTGGTTGGCTGGTTTCGCAAACCAAAAAAACATTTCACTGATATGATGTCGATGTACTCACCGTAGAAAGATACTCTAGGCTAGCACAACCATAGGAGGAAAAGACTACATCTAAATCTCTTAATGCTTCCTAAACAGCGTAACGATGATTAAGACGACAGGTATTGTTTGTTGTTAAACGCCATGTTTTAGTGTATATCCCTTATATCACTCGATCCACTTTAAAGACATTAACTAGCCACCCTAATACAACCATCAAATGATAATTATTTGGCTGAGTTAATAACGTTCCCTCATAGCTCCGAGACAGACGGTTCACTTTTCTCAAAAGTTATACGGGTTTCTTTGATGAAATTAATTATTTCATTAATTACGTTGGAGATAGCCAAAGTCTTTTATTTGAAGACATAAACTAAACGCAGCAAGTAGAGAAATGAAAGGTTTTGTTTTAGTTCTGATTAATTGGTGCGATAATTCGTAATTTACGACATTTCACTTTTCTGGCAAAGAGCGCTATAATCAAACATGGAGATATTGTGGGTGGTTCTTGTTACTTGTCTGTTTCATTGGGGTCCTGCGCCGCACTTAAGCGTATCTTTGAATTAAATTACTCTACGCCACTGGCAACAAACAAAGACATGCCTGGACAATGATAAGATGGAATAGAAAGACATCAAAAAGTGTCAGCTTTTTAGTTCTACGAGCACAAGTGCAAGAGGAAGCTCCCTCCTAGCACCCGCGCATGGTTCTTTTAACCGGAAGCTTTTCGTGAAGGGGTTTTAAACACCAGAGTCAACATATAATTATAGGCGGGATCGAACAGGTCGAAAATCCCCCTTGTCAATGTTGTCTTACCGAATGTAGTAGCGACGAGTATGTTAATAGAACAGCCTAACAGAAAGCCTTGGATCGATATTTCGTTTGGGTCTGTTTAGTTACATCCATAACCAAACAAGACATATCACGATAGCATAGGAAAAAAGCACATGGTGATTGTGGGCTCGCAATAGAGTGGGCGGACGATTTAGATAAAAATTTCGCTTAAAGACACCATGATTTGTCGGCAGTTTCAGGTTATTATTCTCATTTGAGAAATTAAATAAAAACGACTGTACAGAATAACAAATGTAATATAAAGAAGGGGGAAAAAGAGCCAACTGGGTATTTTTATAAAATGAAATATTGGGTTTTCCTTTATAACAAATACAAGCACTTTGGTAGAAATTTTATATTGCTCTTATTTGACACGCTTATACCGTCAATGACAGGTTAAGCTTTTCTATAGGACATTTGTCCCGAGACGTGGGCGATATAAACAATGAATAATAAACCCATAAAGGCCGTAAGCAGAGGTATGGACTAAATGTACCAAGAAATGTTCAGACTTCCGTGTTCTGTAAATAAATAATGCTTGTCGGTAACCTCAATGTGACATATTCCATAGGGATGTTATATAGTACAGGTCACGTGAGCCCAAACCCAGCTGTGACGTTTGATAGGGAGCCAATAAGAATGCTACTATAACAACTTTTTATCGGAGTAAGGCATTCGCTTTAATTGAAACATCAAGACAACATTTTACTTACAAATTCCACAAATAAAGAAGCACAAACGGGCTTCTTTTAGGCTTATTGTTAGTGTGTTTGCTTCCTCTTCTTTGTGTGAGAGAGAAGGAAGAGCTGGGGACAGCCACGCTCGTGGCACTCACGCTGTATCCATTATTCTAACTCACACAAAGAAGCTGAAAGGACGACTTTCGGAGCTAAACTGATTTACCTGAAAAATGTTTAACTGAATACGAACCAGATCAAGTCACGAAAGAGTAAATAAAAAACCCCATAAATATGTATGATACCCATAGCAAACTCTCGAAAACAGTTTGTTAATTATAAATTCATTATGTACAAGTGATGTCCTTAATAATTGTCGCTTCTAATCCACGATTAGTCGCTTATAACAGAATAAGTCGAAAATCTAGATTAGAGATAGGCCTTCAACATGCAGTGAACTCATCTCGTCAATGCTTCAATTTTATTGACAACGGCATTCAACAACGGTTGTAGGTACAAACGATGCCAATTCCATAAACTCAATACAAACCCTCTCTCATTTCTTCTTTTCGTATTCATTCGCCATACTTAACTGTTTAAAATTACATGATTGATTGATTGATTTGTGTTTTACGGCGTGCTTAGGGGTTTTTCGCTTATATGACAGCGATGTATTCCAATGTTCAATAATTGTCACTACCACAGCCAAGATGTGAAGTGTTTTCATAACGTTGGAAAGTGTATCTTCCTCCTCAGTGCTAAGTACAGAAAGCATTGCTAGTCCTCAAACAAACTGCCCTTAACACGATGGTTTAAAATCACATGTTCTACCTCTGGGTTACCACAGCCAGGCAAAATCCCGGTTCGATTAACAGAAAAATGTCCCATTATTCAGATTAATTGGATTGTAACGAGGACTCAAAGATAATCCAGTTATATGAAGAGAAAACGGAGAGATAACAAAGGCAGTTAATTTGATTTTAGTTTTAAGCCGTACCAATTTGACGAGTGCGAGTTTAGTGGGCACAAGAAACCAGTTTTGAAGTCACCCCCTACAAACAAACAATCACGCAAAAGGACAGTTACCCAACAAATTAAGTAAGATACCATCCAATTTACCTCTCGGGAATCGTCATACTGATTTTTGATATAAGGATGTGTTTCTTTGTTTGTTTGATTGGGGTTTAACGTTGTACTCGGACGACGGATTGTCCACTTCACGCTGTTCCTTGCCCTATTATGCATGGTGGAAAACCGGGAGGAAACCTCGTAAAAACCATCCCCGCGATTGCCGGAGTCACCATTTGTGACTCACTGATATGCCTGAGGGTCGACAGACGGACCATCCCGTGAACGGTACATCGAAGTAGGCGTTAGAAAGCGCACTCACCTACCACTACGCCACGGCCGATATTAGGATTTGAGCTGTGAGCCCATTTTTGTAGCAATATATTGATTGATTCATGTTTTACGCCGTTCTCCAGAGTATTTGACTTACATGCAGGCGGTGTATTCCAACAATTATCAAGGACAACCATTAAATGTGAATTGTTTTGGTCTGTTGGAAAATAAGTATTGATTCTTTGATTTATTTGCGTCAAACTCATTATGCGGAATGACAACTCCATGTAGTTGACCATCCTATAGACATCACTGGCAACAAGCAATGACCAGGTCAGACAATCACAAGACGTATTACAAATATACCCCAACAGATCGCTTATAGTCCTGAGGGCACCAGGGCAACAAGAAGTTTCCTACTGCCAGAGGGGAAGATTAAACGACCTCCACTTCTATAACTTCGCTCCAAGTTGTCCGAATCCAGAGGGATTTCTTATAAGGACAAACAAGATTAATGCCCAAAACAAACAAACAAAACTATACGGCCGTAATCAAAGGAATCTTAACGAAGGATTAACTGTGCAGCGCGAACAATAAAAAATAGCCTCCAAAAAGTCCTGGCTCCTAGATAAAGTCGATTCCAGGTAAAAGCTTTCTGCGAAAAAAGAAGAACTACAGAGAAAAACAACCTCTTTGCAGTTGAATTCTTTAACGAATAGGATTAGATGAAAATAGGCACTCTTGCTACTTTCTTGTTTAAATAATTGCCCAGATCGGTTGTACGTGTCCTGACCTTCGTGTGTTGTTTAATTAGAGGTTATGTAGTATGTTTCACTTCTTTATTGGTGATTTAGGACACTCAAGGCGACTCACTTATGACGATGGTGCTTGTGCGAGGCATATGGAAAAATTAATTTCCAGATTTATTTCTTCATTCATTAATCGTAATATTTTATGCCCACAGCTGTACACGAGGTGAAGAATAAACAGCTAATACAGAAGGCTGACAGTCGAGATAAAGCCGAATATGCAAAAATAACACAAGAAAAAATAATAACAACAAAAACGTCAGTCACTCAATAGCATGTAAAATGCGAGTCTGGAATGTTGAAATAGATGGTTTGTTTGTTTGATTGGGGTTTAACGTCGTACTCAAGGGTATTTCACTTATATGATGACGGATAGTCCACTTAACAATGTTCCTGCCCTAATTACGGTCGAAAACCTGGAAGAAACCTCGTAAAAACCACCCCCGCGATTGCCGGAGCCACATCGTGTGACTCACTCATATACTCGAGGGTCAACAGACGGACTCGATCCTGTGAACGGTACATCGAAGAAGGCTTTAGTAAGCGCATTCGCTAACCACTAAGCCACGGCCGAGGGCCTGTTGAAATAGAGTTTTGTTATATAATGACTTTGGGGAGGTCTTGTCGTACCATAATCTTCCTGTCTTCTAAACACAAACTATTTATCACTCAATATACATATAATGAGTTCAATACATTTCCCCCAAAAATATTTCACAACAGTATTTTGCCTTGTGTTTGTGACGATTTACATGTAAATGGCTATTTATTGAATGATTTTGATCTTTGGATTTGGAAAAAATGGCGTGAAAAGTCCTCCATAGCACGAAACCACCAAATTGGCCCTGACAAGATAATAATAGCTATCCATATATGCCGGAGCCAACCTCTATAAACTACGGTCTATTGGCTCAGACTAGCTTCGTATTGTGTTTTTCCCATTAAATGGAACGGCTCGAAAACAACCAGATTGTTTACTTGAGGTTAATGCCATACTCAAGTCCATTGCACTTATATGACGTCAGATTGACAACGTCTTTGTCTGCCTTGCTAAAATATGGTTGACAAATTGGAGGAAACTTCATAAAATACATCTACCTGGTTGTCCAATATCATCCCATGTTACTCCCTTATATACCCACGGTTCACCGGGGGAACTTGAGACTGTGAGCGGTGAAGCGAAGGAGTATCAGTAGTCGGGCACGCTGACCACTGAGTCACGGTCACTGGTCAAAGCAACCAGGAATGCGTGAGTGGTGCATTAACGGGGCTTCCGTAACACACTACAGAACTTCACGAGAAGCAGTACGGTCGATTTAAAACAGGGTTTCTTTTAAGACCCAAGGATATCTCTTAATTAATTGGGTGTTTGCCTGCTTATCAGCCCAGATTAAGCGTTGAGAGCCATTCAGAGCCGCCTAAGGAAGATAGAACGTGTAATCAATGAAAGCTATACAGAAAGTATAATAGCTTAAAAAGAATGTGGCAAGTCCGGCATTCTCAATATGGAAAGTACAATTGAGAGACTTAATTCTACAAATCCAGCTATTTGTTTTTAACATCAGTGACAAACTAAACCAACAATTACACTTTTTAGTATCAGAATTTCGAAATGAATTTTCACCAGCAAGATGTTAGTAAATTTAGCTTTGAATTCAATATCAATATAATATATAAAAGGTGTAGTATTTTAATCCAAGGGTTCTGGTTAAACCTGAAGATGTATTAGTGAGAATTCTCGTTTCATGTTGTGAACATACGAGAGTTGTCCTTGAGAACAGCCCAGTGTTGAAACACCATGTAGCCACTGAAAACAAACGTTTGACCTTTTTGTTAAAAAAATAGCTTTTCGGGGAAAAACCACTTTGCTAAAAGCCGAGAAGCTAAGTAATTGACAGTTAGAGTGACAGTGAATTCTAATCTTTATCTACTTTTTTTTTACTTCTTTCCTCTACCGACCGTCTGTAATGGCAGGTTTATAAACAGATTTTTTCCGTGCCTCGATGATATATTCTGAACGCTTCTGGTTTGTTAACGCAGCCGTATATATAATAATACAGTGTCATTGCAATAAGAGAGCCTTCCTGTATATTCACAACCATGTGGAAGGGACAACCTTAACAGTTCCTTCGTTTATTGATGATAAACGCCTACTTATTTATATTCCACTGGTACGGCTACGAAGCGATTCGCCACAATTCGAGTTCGTGTTGACCTTTAACCGTGAGAACACCAGGGTACCAGGAAGCTCCCACTCGCCATACCTAAACAGACATTAGTCGCTTTGAAAAAGTTGAAGGGATAATTATATGGCGTATCCTGTATGGTTTATTAACAAAGAATGAGGTCTTTTAGGAGACACCTGAACATAAACATTTTGATAGCTTTTATAACTTTCAATTACTGGCGAAAGTTATCAATATGCGAATTGTTGGTAAGCGAAAACCTAAATTCAGCGGATTATCCAATAAATATGGCCATAACGCTATGGTGCAATTAAAGTTCAATTC
>JAVFBX010215660.1:0-11675 GCA_034783855.1 Mopalia kennerleyi | reverse complement strand
TCTCAAATTCAAGCTTTACAATGTTCCTTGCCCTATTATGGTGGAAAACCGAGAAGAAACCTCATAAAAACCACCTCCCGCAATTGCCGGACCCACATCTTGTGACTCACTCATATACCACATTTTGACATTACAAGACTCCGATTGCACAACTAACTACATGTAAAGCTGTAAGAGAAACATGACATTTATTCTGCACAAAGAAGTGATTTGAGGAAATGGCAACTTATATTGTTGCCATTTGCATAACAATGAAAATCAACCAAAGTGTCCAGCAAGACCTTAACACAGATGAGATATAAGAAAAGTCGACAAAATATATACAGTCATAAGATTTTAACAAATGCTTATAAATATACTGGTAATAAATACAAAAGAACCAACAAATGTAAAATCTGCAATAAAATCGAGCAAAAATAACCCAGCAAACCTACCATGCATAAGAAACAAAACAAGCAAGCCAAACATGCGAAACAAGCTAATTATGGGATGAAAGCAAGGTACATGTAACCCAAGCAACAGCAAGCAAGTACAACAACAACGAAAAGAAAAGGCAGGAGGCTGTGCAAGGTACATGTATTCGCCTTTGAAGTAGTTTAAATGTCTTTCTCTGCCCATTATTTGCCTCCAGAATGTCTTCTCCCATGATCCCAGCGGATTCATCATGACCAGAACCGAGCAAAATATCTGTCATTGTTTTTTGTCATTGTTATGTATTTTTATACATACACTGTGCATGTATTTGCTTTTTCACGTTTTTGGGGGGGATGTGCTGTTTAATTTTCAGTATTGATCTGTAATATAAACGGGTCATTTTATCTGCTTTATTGCTGCTGTAATATTAGGGTCTGTGATGTGTTATAAAATGATACTTGAGTGTCATATTATGATATGTGATGTGTCACAAAACAATATGACATGTAATATTATGGGATGTGATTTGTAATAAAATGATATTTGACCTGTAGTATTATGGGATGTAAGTATTAATCGGCATGTTGATTTCTTCGTACATACTGTACCACAGAAGTTGTAGATTGTTTGATTATTATTTTACGCCACACTCTGCCGGTAAACATCATAATAATACCGTAATCAAAACTCACACTTGAATTTGCCTGAGTGACATCAGAATTCAATATTGACTCATTATTATTGTTCTGATTGACCACCTGTGAATTGCGGTTGTAGATTTGTGACGTCTTCCATGAATAATTTTCGCTCTTTGATTCTGTAGTGGTTTTACTTGTAGGGGTTGTAGTTGTTGTTGTTGTAATGACAGGCGTCGTTGTTGTTGTAATGACAGGCGTCGTTGTTGTTGTAATGACAGGCGTCGTTGTTGTAACAGTATCTTCAGGAAAGAATTTGGTTGCCGTTGGTGATATTTCATTTCCCATTAGAGAATTAAACAAGGATATAGGAGTCAAGGGTTCAGGCTACAAATAAAAACATTTACATGCAAAGATCACGACTACAAACATTGAATAGGCTACAATTTAAAAAAAAAAAAGAGGACGAAAAAAGGAAAGCAAATCAAAAACATTATTCGGTGAAATCAATTACTTGGTTCAAAATTGGGTTGTAAAGCAAAACTTAAGTTTATTTCACTTATATGATGGCGTTGCAGTCGAACGAGTGATGGAAACAATTCTTTACGCCATGGCAACAAATGAAAACAAGACAGAATTAACAAATACAGGACAATCAGAGGACGCAAACAAACAAATCAGCCTTACTTTGCCCCTTAGCCCTGAGAGCACAAGGGTTTGTTTGTTTGTTTGTTTGTTTGATTGGTGTTTAACGTCATACTCAAGGGTATTTCGCTTATATGACGACGGAGACAAAAATTAAACGTGCAAACAGATCAGCTTCCTGTTCCCTTTAGCTCTGAGAACACCAGGGCAACAGAAAGCTCCTCTTTTCTCGACTCTTACGATCGACCGAGGAAGCCGAGGGAGTATTCTGCAGGACTGACCAACCCGCTCCCCGACGGGGCCAGGTTTTCTGAAAATCGGTCAATGGGCCCTGCATGGCCTTAACGTCGTACCGAAAAGCATCCTACTTATATGAAGATTTCATATTGTTCATCGCTTAAAGGAGATCCGCAGAACTTCAGCCTCAATCTGCAGTTATTTGTACTTAAATACACAAAGAATTAGATATGCACAGTTTTAAGAAATAAAATTCTCCCTAAAATGATCATTTTATTGTTTAAAATTACTATAATTGACATGGCTTGAAGTGGGTGACCTTGACCTCTGTACCTCGGTAAGACCTTACAATGCTAGATCAGCTATTGCTTGATAATGACAACTAACAATGATGTGTCAGAGAAAACAAAGCACCTTCGGTTGCAGGCAGATTTTTTTTACACAAGACTGGAGAAAAGACACTCCAGTTTTGGTTTTCTAATTATAAATGTTTTGCCAAAACCTAAGTGGGGAATCAGAAATTGCACCACCTTTGAGGTTTGCTTTGCACCCTAGTCCTATTAAATAGGCCTTCGACAACACTTTTAATCCCAAGGTACTGTCAATGTCCAAATGATAAATATCAAACGTCGACGGCCCATTTAATAGGACTACATTGCACCCAAGCTGGAGGCCGTACTAATAAAACAGTATGGAAGACGCATGGTCCCCTCACCTGGCTTCCCAGTATGTGGTTGTCTATCGCCTGGTTTCAGTAACTTGTATACTATATAAGGTTGCATGTTAATCATGGGTGGTATGTCGTGACCTATTCATTGGTCAGGCTGAAGCACAATGATTATAGAACGTTTTTTTTTTTCAATCAACAAAATGGTCTGGTCAAATTTTGTGTTGATAGCCTTTGTTTTATTTAGTCCATTTTCGCGCTTTATAATTTAGTTACAACTGCATAAATATCTATCCGCTTTACAAAATGATTTTTAAAAGCAATGTGATAATTGTATACATGAAGTTTTTATTATTTAGTTTATGGTCTGGTATGTGAAACTGATCAGTGGAACTACATTTTTGAATAGTATATAATATTATTATAGGCATAAAGGTGGGCGTCAAGTGTCCAGAAAACATGATTTAAAATGTAGGTCTGGATAGTTACCGGGCTTCATCATGGAGTATTGACCGGGTTATACGTGTATTCCATATTGTATGTGTACCTCTTATGTCACAGTGTGTGGGTAGAGTGAAATAAAAGAAACATGACACAGGTTACTTTCACTTTATTTTTTATGTCTCTCGCAATTCTGTGATAGTTAATTTTAGGTAGAGTCATTTGGGAGTTTTTGCAGTTTCAATCTGTATAGATATTTAACAGGCTTTTGTTTTTGAATGTGCTTTTACACGTCCGTTTTACAGCTATACATCTGTTGACCTTATTGGATTTCACTGATTGTATGCACCCCTGGAAAATCATTTATCCAGTTCAACAGTTCGAGGAAATCCCATGTCACACGATTCGTTACTTAGGCTGAACAGTTGGGAAAAATCTGGAGAATAATAAAATGGCGGCGATGTTTCTATAGATACTTTTTCCCCAGGTGACGTCACTCACTATCGCTGAGCTGTATGTGCTAATAAATGTTAAATGTTTGAATCCCAATTTTTCCATAAGTTAGCCGATTTTTTTTAATGAAACAAATTGAAAATCATCCAATGGGCAATGAATTATTTATATAAGTTTTCTAGGTATCAACCATTTGGGAAGACCTTTAATATCCGTAATGTGTCCAGTATCCGGTGAAATATATGTTTACGTTCCAATGTGCATGCAAGAAAATAGCGGAAATCACACTGATACAGTGATGCCAATTAATTAAAACCGGTGAATCAGCTCATGTTCTAGATATACTCTCAGTCACAAGTTGCTAAATAGATCTTAATTTCGAGTTGTTGTGGGTAATCTACAGACTTCACGAGAGAAAGTAATGACCATTTAAATGGTAGCTCACATGAAAAGAAATTATATGTGTGAAAAAAATAATTTAAAATTATCAACTTAGTTAACATAGTAGTTATCTAGGCGGCAGACATAAAATTATTCATATTTAACATAGGTTAAGAATAAATCAATCTGCAGTTTCAGATAAATCAAAATAAACAAATGAAAATGTCGGCTAAAGAGACTGAATGTCAGGAGCAGTGCCGTGGATATTATAGTTTTTAGTTTCTCATCAAAGCTACAAGGGACATTTGCGAGAGGCTGGACATTTTAGGTACAAGATTTAATGAATCGGTATACATACTTGTCTGCTGGTCACAGCTTTGCTTTTTTTCGTTTGGTTCTTTTTGTTTTTAGCTGCAGTTTGGTTGATTTCTGTTGAAGGATCTGAGGTGTCTAAAGACCGGGACCGACTGTTAGGACGCTCATTTATTTCAAATTCTTCATCGTCTACCTCAGAAGATGTTCCATCGGCGCCATTGCAATCTGGGTCTTCATGGGAACGGACACCTTCATCGTCTTGCATTTTTTCTTGTATTTTTTCAAGGAATTTCACTGCAGAGCACCTTTTATGGCGAGAGGTACTTTCACTTCTTGTTGGGACGTTGTCTACAAAAGTCTCTCCCAGATGACTGGCAGGATGAGGCACATTATGATCTTCTGTCGGTGAACGTGAGTTAGATCTTCTACCGTCAGTACTTATACCACCAACTGGGCCGTCAATAAAAGTCCCCAAATCAAGGTTAAAGGTCGCTGTAGTTCGTGAGGCAGATTCCGAAGAGCCGTACAAATCCACACCGGGAATCATTCTTTGGCCGATGTTTGTTACTGAAGTGCGGACTGGGTTTTTGTCAATCCCGACATTATGACATAATGCCTGTCCAATAACCGAATGAGATGCAACTAGGTTTCTGTCAGATTTAATCAGTTCCGGCCTGCATTGCCGTATTCCAAGAGAACATGGGTTTTCCTGTTTTATAATATCCGTAGGGAGCATTCCATTTAAGCGTTCCAGTTTCACTACTGGCTGCCAAGCGGCATTTCCAAATTCACTTTCTCTCAGTGGTGGAGCTTGGCCTGTTAGCTTATTAACAGGAGCTAAGTTCAAGTCTAGACGCAAAGCATTTGGAACAAGCAATAATTGTTCATCTTTTTCATCGGTTACATCAGTTTGCCGAAGCAAAAGATCTTCCGTCTTAATACATGTAGCTGAGATGGTTTTGTTGTATTCGTGGCTCATTAATTCACTGTCGCTCTTTAACGTTGAATACCCCATATTAGATACGTCCTGCAATTTAGAAAAAAAGATGACATTAGCTATGCTTTAAATTTATGTTGGTTTACGTTGGGCTGAACGTTCATACTTTGATGTTACCCTTTGGACCCCAAGGCATCATGATATGTTTGTTAGATTGGTGTTTAGCCCCGTACTGAGGGCCATGTGACTCACTTGATGACGTGGCGGAAACCAACATCGACACCACTGGCAACTAAATGACAGGACATGACAATCACAGGGTGCAATATACAGACATCACAAAGAGGACGGCTTCAGGTTGTCCGTTAGCTCTGGAAGCACCCGGGCAACAGGAGCCTCCCGCCCAGCCGCCTACCCATAATATAAGTTGTCTTTTTGTTTGATTGGTGTTTAACGTTGTACTCAAATTGACGTATATGACGCTGGACTGTCCACTTCACGTTGCTCCTTGCTTAAAGCGATACCCCGGGCTGCAATAGCCCGTATATCAATTGAACGGTTACCATTAAATATACTTAAATATGGCATCGACTTATCGTATATTAATTTTATGAGATAACCTAAGGGTCAAGATGTATACCAACCTTCGGATACTGGCAGCTGACATTATGACGTCACGCGACTCACACTCTTGTTTGTTACGGGCTAATAACATGTGTGAACTGTCCAAGCTCCACCGTTCCATAAATAGTTTATAGGTCTCGTGACGTACGTTATGTACTTATTTTGAAAAGAAAGATATTTGATTGGTCAATATTTGTGGAGCTCTTCTGTTTAGTGATAAAAGTATCAAGACATAGCCGCGTGAATGAATTTTACTGTAGTTCAAGCATTATACCCAATGTTGAAGATCGAATTATAAAATGGATGTAGCTCTATGATGCCCGTTTTACCTATATGCATTTTATTGCAGCCCGGAGTTTCACTTTAATAACGGTGGAAAACCCGAAATAAACCTCGTAAAAAAAACACCCCGTCATTGTCGGCGCCACATCGTCGGACTCATTCATATACCGGATAGTCGACAGACGGACTCGATCCTGTGAACGGTGAATCGAAGTAGGATTAATAAGCACCCATGCTACCACTGAGCAACGGCCGCGGGCCATCCATAATATAAAACATAGGCACATAACGTACATATCTTTCAAATACTGACCTGAATGTAAGCTCTGTACGAGATAGCTCCATCCAATTATCCATAGGACAATGTACATATAAACGGGACTCTCGAAATGACCAAAAGCGTATGTTCTACGTTAAAATAGTTGTGATTCCTTTAACACACGTAAAATGATACTGCGTTAATAACTTCACAGTGTGGTCAAATTGTGTTTCCAGTGCTTTTAAATTATGACAAGGTGCTCACTACCTCACATTGTGTTTTCAGTGCTTTCAAATTCTGACAAAGTGTTCACTACTTCACAAAGTGTTTTCAGTGCTTTCAAATTCTGACAAAGTGCTCACTACCTCACATTGTGTTTTCAGTGCTTTCAAATTATGACAAAGTGTTCACTACGTCACATTGTGTTTAAAGTGCTTTCAAATTATAACAAGCTGAGTAGCTTGCAGGTCCACCACTCAAGGCTTTTTTTGAAAATATATGCTCATAATCACCGCCAAATCACCTATTCTTAATTTTGTTTAAGAACTATTTTTATTCTTAAAAGAGCCAAAAAGTAAACGTTATTCACCTTTTTGATGTACTACACAATTTCAGCATTATTTTTGTAAACCTAGTGAAATACAACCACATCTATGGTATTAAGAGAAAAAGCAAAGTTTGAAGTTTATATCTGAATTAAAGTGAGGGCCATTTTGGTTCAAGGAACTAAATGAAATGTAATCCCATCAGTCATCACAAAAAGCTCAATTCCAAGTTTATCAGTGAATTTATTAAAGAGCTATTGTATTCACAACATATACAGATATGATATTGTTAAATTATGCAATGGCGGCCATTTTGTTTTACGGAAATTTATGAAATTCCAATCGGCTGTCTTAATAGGAAAAGACCATATTTCAAGTTTATCTGTGAATTTGTTATAGTGTTCACAGCACATGCAGATATGAATATTGTACAATAATGGTTGAGTCTTCTACAGCATCTTTACACTGTTTTCAGCGCGATCACAACTTTACAGTGTATTCACGGCGTGTTTTCTGCGGGTTCACAACTTTACAGTGTATTCACGGCGTGTTTTCAGCGGGTTCACAACTTTACAGTGTATTCACGGCGTGTTTTCAATTCTTTCACCTCCTGATAGCGTGTGTACAACCTCACAATGTATCCACAGTGTATATGCATTGCTTTCACACCATGATGGGTTACAAGGTTTTCTCTCAGTTTTCCGCCGTTTGTTTGATTGAGGTTTAACGCCTCAATCAAGGGTATTTCAGTCAGATAACGACGGATTGTTCACTTCACATTCTTCCCTACTTAATTACCTTGGAACGTCAAGCAGAAACCTCATGCGCCCCATGTTGCCTCTGAGCTGCGAGAGTAACAGGGCAAAACAAAATTGGTATTTAACGTGGGAAAATCTTGAAGTGAATCAACCTTGACAGCAATTGAAACAAAACAAGACATCACAGAGCAGATTCACTGCATCGCTGTGGGAGCACCAGGGCAACAGGACCAGCGGCCGTGGCCTAGTGGTTAGCGAGCGCGCTTACTGAAGCCTACGACTACTTCGCTGTACCGTTCATGGGATCGAGTCTGTCTGTCGACCCTCAGGTATATGAGTGAGTAACGCGATGTGGCTCTGGCAATTGCAGGGGTGGTTTTTATGAGGTTTCCTCCCGGTTTTCCACCGTAATTACGCAAGGAACATTGCGAAGTGGCCAATCCGTCGTCATATAAGTCAAATACCCTTGAGTACGACGTTAAACCCCAATCAAACAAAACATCCAGTTTTGTAGGATTAACAAGGACTTACTTGTACATTCTCCTCATCTTCAGGCACAGATCCTTCTAACTTCGGCACCACAATCCAGGGTTTGGTTTTTATTTCATTAAAAAGCTGTTCTTCATTTTTGTCAGGACTTGAATATGTGTAATAGGAATAAAGAAGGTCTATGTCTGACTCTTCTTCCGATGCTGGAAAAACAGTCGTCTGATTTCTAAGTAAGGTACTGCCCATGTCTTCACCTACATGTAGCTCTTCTGATTCCGGAGGAACAAAGGCTGTGGTTAATGTTGAATTGCCAGTGACATTTACTTCAGGCAGAGGATGAAAACCTGACTCAGTGAAAGAAGCTTTAGCATCTTCATCTAGGTTTAATAATTCTGATATTGGACCAACAGTAGGAATGCTTCGAATGAACTTACAATTTGTCAAGTGTTTAACATCTTTAATGGTTACTTCCCCTTCCTCGAGGCCCTCGCTATCATTGCTATGACCACTATCGACACTATTGCTAATTGGTCTATTTTGATGTAGGGTTGTTTTGGAGTCTATATATACAACATCATCATCATCAAGGTTAGGCTTATTGTCGACAGTAAGTCGGGGCTTGCTTTCATCGTTCATATCCCTAGCGCTAGTGTGTTGCACACTACCCCATACTTGGGAGAAGTGTTCGACACTTAAGTCTGACCGATCCAGTTCCTTGTTTGTAAGGCTGTTAACTGAATTTTCGCCAATGCTGATTGCAGCTTCTTTAAAACTGGGACCAAGTTCACCCCCTGCATTTGCAATATATTTATTACACCAGTCCATTGTAGAAGTTGCGTTTATATGATGACGGATATAATAGCTAGGCTTACTCTTCCCCGCTTCACACTTCACCCTGGCAGTTCATCACAATATTAGAATAGCACTAGTCCAGTCAACCATGTTCTTTCAATTTGGTTGTGTTTCACTAGGCTTAGGCTACATAGAGAGGGCAGTACATTAAAGATCGAGGTATCAGTCAATGAAATCTATATCCCGTTGAAGTACATTAGTATTACTAACAATAATATGCCCAAGACTTCAAGGCAAGATATAGCGAAACTCAAGCCTAGTTCATTGTGGTCTAAGATATCAGGCTATAAATGCTGGGGTAGTGCCCTTATTTCCTATAGGCCCCCTACGTGGCTGACAAGACGCTACCTTTAAAGGATGATTGATACATTTCCTAATAGTAAACAAATAGTTGTTGTTGATAAGCACTGGTAGATTGACGTATGGAACTCGAGATCTAGGTCCGCATAACCATGAATTTCCGTCAGCCTGTAGCCTATCTAGTTTAATTCACGGCCATGTAACTGAACTTGGCTGTTCGTCAGATTTTGATGAACAACAACAACAACACAATTCAGCACACCGATCTATTCAAGTTTAAAATAGGCGTTGTTGTTGCTGTTGTTGTTGTAGACTTGTAGTAGGCCTACACGAGACTTAATTTTAACCCCATTTCCGCCAGTTACGGTCTTAGGCTATGTCGTTAAAACTTTGCAAGTGATTTTAAGCCCACGTAGGCTAGACATGTCTGTCTCTAGGCCTATTCATGTTAGGCCCTAATACATTGCTGAAAACATTGGGAAATCGAGTTGTTGTAGTAGACCTTGTTTTGATCTTTAGTGAATATACCCAAGTAGTTGCTTTCTTCTACAGCTCTGCCGTCTCTCCGTTAACATGACTTTAACCTGTCCCATATAGAATGTAAACAATCATGACCTTTCCCTTGCACTGAGAGTAGCACCCACGGCGTCAGACCTGCTGGGACGGGCATCAGGAGGACGGTCTATATCCACCACGAGGATGTTTTCGGCTTTTCCCGTTGTGCAGCTTTCGCCCTGTCTGATTGGCACAGCGGCTCAATTGACTAAATTTATCATTTTGTGTTACCGTAGCCTACTATTTTTATACACTGCTAAAATATTTCGCTAATTTGTTTTGACTTAAATTAAATTCTATTTGACATTTAATTGTCTTGCCGCCTTTAAAAGGCACCTGACTCAAGACAAAGTCTGGCCATGTCTTCATGAATTCGCCGATTTTATTGGTCAAATGTTACAGTTCTTCTTTTAGCTGTGGAAAATCGAGATATGATTGGGACTTTAGCCGTATATAAAATTCACACAGAAAGAATAGCTTACGTTCAACTGCAGTCGTCTGTATGAAGCTTAGAGTGCAATTTTTACATTTTTATTTTCAAGCTGTCTATATAGATGACTAACCGAGGATCCATTTATATAATACGTCACGTCGGTTTAGGTCTACGTTAAGCCATGGGGGTATAGCATCTGCTATATACCTCCATGGTTAAGCCTATATAGGTCTACACAAATTTCTGCATAAATTTGGCAAATTTGCCCTATCTGACGGCTACTTTTTCACTTAGATTTTTAAACTTGCGTATTGAATTCTACTGTATAGGCCTAGGGCCTATAGGCCTACGCATGCAGATGTGCAACGTAGAAGAAAAAAACCTTGATAAAAAAATATGGAAATTATGCAGATGTTCAACGTAGAAAAAGTCACGGAATTATGCAAATTTCTGCATAACACACAGTGTAGTTTCCCTCATAAGGTAAATGTACGGTGCACTGCATGTATAGAGTTACGTGTGTCTTGGGCGGACTGCATGGGTCGGGGGCATATATTGTTTAGCAATCTCTGATTTCCTTTCTCTTGTATTTTCTAGTTATTTCAGTTTGCAGAGAAAATTGTGGTTTACGAATCTAGAAAAGAACTACAGACACTGCCACTAAATGAGTAAGCCGTTAATCCGCTGTCAGAAGTTCAGAATAACACACTGCAAGACAAACGTCATGCAGCAGCGGTCGTGCAGGTAGACGCCGCCGAATGTACGCACACGTCAATCTAAAATTCCATACAGACTCCTCGACTGTTGGCCAACGCTTTGTCCGAGCGACCGCGTTGGGGGTAAATTGTGGTCCATATTCTTGTTTGTTGACATTCTAAGTCAATTCTGCAACTTTTGTATATGTTTATTTACATTTCATTTCAAGTAAACCATTGTACCGGAACCGAGATAAGATCAAATAATGCAACGCGTGTGTCAACGTAACGAAAACTGAACCCGCATTGATTAATATACCCAAAACGGAGTTCTCACAGTAAATAAATTACACAAGACAGATTTACGATTTACACTGACAAATATTAATTTGTCATGGTACATCACCTTTTTAAAACAAAAAGCTTATGTTAATTATAGTCCAGTCAAAACAGATTTTCTTTTAAATATTTACGACAATTTCGGTGCATGTAGTTTGTGTCACTCAGACATCTTTCATTATATTTACACGGGCTCGGTCAGGAAAGGGGTTGATTAAAAACCCTATACACTGTGTATAATAGCATTATTCCCACTGATGAGTTTCACAAAGTAGAGTAAACTTACAACTCCAATAAAAGATACACATTGATACATGGTGATTCAATATTTCGGGCCCCGTCGGGGAGCGGGTTGGCCTGTCCTGCAGAATACTCCCTCGGCTTCCTCAGTCGATCGTAAGAGGCGAGAAAAGAGGAGC
>JAVFBX010215649.1:0-11676 GCA_034783855.1 Mopalia kennerleyi | reverse complement strand
GAGTTAATTACCCTGTTCTAATTATTATGCCCCCCTCTAGTAAGAGGGGGGGGGGGCATATAGGTTTTACTTTTTCTGTCTGTGCGTCCGTGTGTCTGTATGTCCCTGAAGCTTGTCCGGGCTGAATCTTGGTTACTATTTCACCTAGGCTTTTGAAACCTGCTTAATGTCAAGGAATTATGCAAATTTCCCCATAAATTATGTAAATTGGCTTCTTTTGTCGGGGAAGCTTGTCCGGGCTGTATCTTGGTTAATATTTCACTTAAGCTTTTGAAACTTGCATTATGCATTCCCCTAGGTACGCAGATGTGTAATGTAGAAAAAAAGTCACCAAATTATGCAAATTTCACCATTAATTATGCAAATTGGCTCCATTTGTCGGGGAAGCTTGTCCGGGCTGTATCTTGGTTACTATTTCACTTAGGCTTTTTGGAACTTGCTTAATGCGTTCTTCTATGTTTGCAGATGTGCAACGTACGAAACAAGTCACAGAGTTATGCAAATTTCCCCATAAATTATGCAAATTGGCTCTGTTTGTCCGAGAAGCTTGTCCCATTGTATCTTGGTTAATATTTCACTTAGGCGTTTGAAATTCGCATAGTGCATTCTTCTATGTACGCAGATGTGCAACGTAGAAAATAAATCACTGAATTATGCAAATGTTCCTATAAATTATGCAAATTGGCTCTGTTTGTTCAGGAAGCTTGTCTGAGCTGTATCTTGGTTACTTTTTCACTTAGATATTTGAAACTGGCATATAATTGCATTCTTCTGTATACGCAGATGTTCAACATAGAAAAAAGTCACTGGATTATGCAAATTTCTGTATAACACACAGTGAAGTTTCCCTCATTAGTTTAATTTTTAGTGCACTGAACGTAATTATGTGTGGGCTGCAGGGGTGGGGGGCGTATTTAAACTCCTCTCACTATCTCTGAGTGTAAACCTTGATTCAGGCCTTGACATTTTAGGAATTACACTTTTAAACTCCGATAGAATAATTGGTCCATCCCTTGTAACAATCCAATACTTGTACAGAACACAGGGTTTGTTAGTGTGAATCATAGGTGTAGATTTTTGGCTTTTTTTAAAGTGAGTTAATTGTTCAATATTACAGGCATTGCATCATTTTTTAAGTGAGCGACTCCGATCTAACAATCACTCTCTCATACACTTTATGAGACATTTTCTTCAGAACTGCTTTTCATGCTACATATTTTAAACTTTATTTTATAGAGAAGTGTATCTAATATAGACAGTGTCTAGGTAAATCACTCTTCTTAGACCTGATTGAGACTTTTTTTTGTAAGTTAACTTTTAATTATAACATGTGCAAGAAATACTCTTAACTTACACGGTACACATGGATACATTATAACTGTCCCCAAGTCGTTGGTTATTGATTGTGATAGGTGTTGATAAATCCAGCTGTGGTTAGATTTATCAAATGAGTTTGTTTCACTAATGACCTAAAGGGATACAAAAAAGACTTGTTTGTTAGTGGCTGCTTGGGAGTTTTAAGATTGATATGAATCAATAAACCACATTAACGAACTAAAATAATCAACTTAGTATTCCTGTCAGCAATGTAGAAAATCAGTAGTTACACACAAGTATTTCATAGTCAATCATTCTACTATAAAGTGATTCAGTGTGTAACATTTCTAGTCTGTAGCATTATTATGTAAGGAATAAAGACTAGCAACATCAATGCATTTCACATTTATTTTTCTATCATTTCAAGTAAATCTGCTTGTATTTATAACATCTGATAATTTGTCATCAAGTTAAAAGTTTTAAAAATATATAACAGCAGAAAATAAATTAAAAACTGATATAGTTTAGTGATCCAAATCATCAATGTTAGTTTTCTGTTCTCTTTTCTCCCTCCCAGACAGGAGAGTGTCCTGTAAAGACCTTGGTAGAGGTGACTGCGAAGGCTGGCTTTATAAGAAAAAGAAAACACACAGTAGTTTGTTAGCGAGTAAATGGCATAAGAGATGGTTTGTCCTGAAGAATTACAACCTATATTATTACAAACACCAGGAGGTAGGTCACTATTCTGATCTTGTCTCTTATGGGGGCCGTGGCTTAGAGGTTAGTGTGTCAGTAAGTTAAAGAACAGTGGGAAATGGAAAATCCATCTTCCTATAAGTAAAGTACCCTGGAATACGGATTTAAACTACAATCAATCTAACAAGCAAACATTGGCACCATTGTAGTTCATGTGACACTGAATTGTTTGCTCAGCCAGGTGCCTCATACCAGTCAAAGAAATAAATACACCATTATAAGGATAAACTTACGAATCCAATAAATTCACTTTATTGCAATATGTTCTGATGGGATGGGGTGTTCAATCTACTAGTAACATTAACAGGCTTCCAACTACAAACTAGTTAGATAGGTAGGTCATGACGTATTCCAATAAAAATGAAGTTGTATAAATTTGTAGGATTTGAGAGCAGAAGGTGTGATACACCTGCCTTCATTTAAAGTCTCACCTGAGGCACCTGAAGTCAAAGGTATTACAGGATCTAGAAAAATGCAGTGAGTATTTGTCCTAAAAAAAAACATAATGACACACAGATTCTCCATGATACTCCAAACTTCACAACTGTGATAGTTCAAATATTAGATTGCAAAAGAGAGGTGATTTCAGTTGGATTTCAGATATTTTTTTTTTTCGTCACATTTTTAACTAGAATATGAATGATTTTTGGGGTATTAATTTATTCTAAAAAAAATTGTATAAAATGAGTTATTTAGTGATACTTTAATTACCTGATAAAACAAATAACAGTTCCAAATACCTGTAAGGTTAATAGTTGCCTTCTTATCTAATCTTTTCCTAGTACCTTTAAAGTGTACAACAGTGGAACATCATTCTTCTTTGCATCTGATAGACAAGAGGATATGACCAAGTAAGTTCTAACAACAAAAGCATGGCCAGTAACTCCCAAAATTAAACGCTTCATCTGGTACCATATATGCTGCTCAGTAATTATCCACATCTTATCTTATTGCAGTGTGTTTTGAGTCATATGATACATGTGTACTTGTATCTCTTATCATTATTTGGGACCACCTTTGGGGAGATCATCCTGGATGGATTAAGTACTGTTCAAGAGTTTGCTAAAATAAACAATCTTTGTTTTAAATCTTTAATCTTTAAAAACCCTTTAAGTGTACACTAAAAAGAACATAAATAAATGTTGTACTAAATTAAACAAATGGTGAGTTTTCAGATGGATGAATAAAATGGGTTTAGCAGCCATTACATATGCTCCTAAATCGAGGTTCACGAAGCCAGAATCCTCAAGCCCCACCAGTCAGAGGAGGCAACACGCCATACCAGAAGGTAAATACAGCTCTACCAGCTTCACCAAATACAGAGTTACAATTCCAATGCTCTGAGATTTATAGAATTAGAAAGTGTTTCTTCTCACTCAGATCAGGGAAACAACATTTTATACCTGAACTATCAGTTTATTTTACAAAGAGGTTTATTATGTTTGTGAAAAAGTATGTGAGAATGTATGGACATGGTTCATGTATGTGGACAGATTAGATAGGCCCCTCCAGGAAATAAGATGATATTATACACATAACTGTTCATTGGATCTGGGCAAGTGTATGTACAAGCTTTAATATTCTATGGCAAACTAGACTGACAGTATTTTTAAGTTACTTAGCCTTATTTTTCTGCATGTTGTTAAGAAAATAGTATCCTTCGACAACTACATGTAGTTCTGTAAGCATCACCCATCATTATGAAATGATAGGATTGATTGAAATGAACCAAAAAAACGTTTAACAAAATTGCCATGAGTAGATAATTAAATCTTACTGATACATTAAATAGCATAAAATTTTCCAAACAAAAATATTTCTTTGGAAGTTATTTTAAGGACTTAAAAACAGTCTGCAGGACAAGTCACCCTTTTTTTCGGCATATAGCATCAGGATTTCCCAGAAAATATAAAAAAAATTTTTTAGATGCTTTAATACTTTCACAACAATCCCAAAAGTAGCTATTATTGATAAACAAAATTGTATGTGATTTACTATTCACTACTTGTAATACTGATAAGCGCATGGGTCTTGAAAATAACAGAAAATTGTGGCCTATTTTGGTGTGTAGTGTGTTTTTTCTGCTTGTTGTTTTGCGATAAAGAGTTGAAGTACAAGCGTCTTTCTAATGAAGGCTAAACTTAACGGCTCTTAATCTTTATATGTATAAAAAGTCTCCAATGAAAGATGCATGTGAGTTTGTAATATGTTGTCTATCATTTGTTCTCAAGGTGCATTCTATCAAACATTTAAAGCATCATAGAAGTGTGTATTGTGCCTGATTCTCCAGCCATGGGTTGTTTTCAGATTTAGATTACAGTGAGAGTGATGAAGAGAGTGAGATATCAGGTAAACTTTCCCCGTGTTCCAGTGTTCGTTCCGGGTCAAGTGGGTCATCCTCCCCGCATGGTGACCCCTCCTCAAATCCCGCCTCTCCCGAGAGATCTCCACCCTCCCGCGATCACAGCTCCCCCGAGTTCACTCATGCTTCGCCAGGTACTAATGCTGTATAGCTGCATAATGCTATTTCTTACACATTCATAATTCACTGTAGTGCTGCATTGCATAATCATACTATAATTATTATTATGATGTTTTATTAAATTTCTGTTTCGGGCAAAACTGTCATATGCTATACAAATAAAAAACAATCTTCATGCTGTACCTAAAAGGATGATCCAGTTATTCAAATATCCATTTCTGATTGCTTATTTGAGAGTTTGAGCCGTTGTTAAATAACGACTGTATATCGTCTGATTAGTATACACTTGAGTGTCCTGTCATAAGACGACGCCTCTATCTGACATATAAGTGAAACAAACTTAAGTTAAGAGTCAAACAACTACAAATGTAATAAAGGAACTTATAAACATTCTAAAACTCATTATAAAGCATAGTAACAACTGCCCATAATGAGTTGATCAATAAACTGTAACTTTGGGTTAATCATGGATTAATCCCCTTGGGATTTTTCATGGCTGTTGCTATGCTTTATAATGTGAAGCTTATAGGAGCTAGTTATAACATAACTATTTATCACGCATAAAATGTGCCCAATAACTGTGAGGTAAGTTTTGCTTGAGATTATTTTTTAATGTCTTTTGTTTTTGGTTGAAAATCAAAGGTTTTTTGCTGCTGTTTATTTAAAGAGCTTTATCTTCTGTTCTCTGTATTTCTCCATCAACCTTTTCCTTTGGTTGTGGCTTCTTTGTTGCCAGGCTTTTCAACGACAAACCAATAACCATTTCATTAACTCTGTAGATCCATTTTGGGAACACATTTTATAAAACTTAGTTATTTAGTGTTTGTTTATCTCCAATGTCTGTTTGGGCCCACAGCTGTGGTTTAGTGGTAAGCGAGTGGGCTTACTAGTCCTAGCTACTTTGATGTACTGTTCACAGGATCGAGTCCGTCTGTCGACCCTCGGGTATATGAATGAGTCACACGATGTGGCTCCGGCAATCGCTGAGGTGGTTTTTACAAGGTTTCCCCCTTATTTAGGCAAAGACCCGTGTGAAGTGGACAATCTGTCGTCATATAAGTGAAATACCTTTGAGTATGACGTTAAACTCCATAAAAACAAACAACCAAACCAATGTCTGTTTGTCTTGCACTAAATAAGAGACAATTCTTTATAACTGCAAACAAGCAAAACAAAAAAGAAGTATTTTCGTGTTGGCTTCCTAATAAGCACTGTTTATCTGGATTTGTTCCTCAGGCTGTGACCAGCAAAAGACAATTTGTGTTGACAAATATGTTGTTCAAAAGATTCAAAATGGGTCAAATTTTTCACAACACATATTTTATAATCATATTGTCATTTATTTTGTTTTCGACATGGTTAAACTAGTATATGATCAAAGTCAGTGGCTCTGTTTGCTAAACTGAGTTTTAAGGATTATCTAGACTAAGCTGCTATTAAACTAATAGTTCTCTGGTACAATGTAGATTATAGATGGCTTTACCTAGTGTGTAAATCATTTTAGTGTAGATAAAGTATGATCTTACAACAAACTCACAAGGGCCTGATCCAAGTTTGGGCAACCTTCATTTAATAACCAGACAAACATTAGGCCAGGGTAGAGGCCACCTCAGTGCTGTAAGTCTGATGAAACTAATGATCATTGTGAATGGGTAGAATGAATATTTACTAATTGTATTCTCAGTTCTTAATCGCAGCTAAATCTGCAAGTTTTAAATCTTGGAAGGGGGCAAGATATATTTTACTTAATTTTTTTTATAAATTGAGAGGGGTGGAAGATTTGGTCCCCCAACCTAGTGGCGTCCAAACCCGAGTTGATAATGTGCCTGCACCAGGCCTTGCTCACACTTAGTCACTAAATAACACAGTCAAAGCTTCAGTATTCTTTCTGCTTATTATTAACACCAACCTAATAACTCACATTTAGTTTATTTTCAGCACATTCCCCATCATATACACACTACAACAACAGTTAACCTTTCTATCCTTGTCTCTGAAAAAAGACGTAAAACAGATAATTAAACATGGAACAGAGTTCTGGGTTTTCTCAGTATACTCTAGCTTCTAATTACAGAATGGACACAGCTTGTTTATATTTATGATAACACAAAGTTTATTATGTGTTGAGTACTATAAAGACAGAAGAGACAGTAGATGTTAGACTTGTAACCATTGGAGATGTACACTGGTTTTATTTGACTTGGGAGGAAAAATGAAAAATGTCATCGGTTTTAATTTTATTGAGGCTTCAGGAATACAAGTAGATAAAAAACATAAAAGATAACATTATATACAAAAAATGAAGAATATGTTTCAAGGCTTTGTTTCTGACCAGAGAGGAAGTCAATTACTGTAAGTATTAGAATGTTTGATTGGGTGTTTTAGATCATGCTCGAGGATATATCACACACATGTACACTAGCATAGAATGTGAAGTGTTTTGTGTCATTCCAATAAAAATGTTCCCCCAGTGCTAAGTTAAAACTGTATGGCTAAGCTCAAAACACAATACCATTAAACAAAGCAGTATGTTTGATTACCCAGGCTGCTCTGATTTAAATATGGTTCTTCTTTTTAATGTCCCTGTGGCTAAGGGCAGTTTGTTTGAAGAGTAGCTATGCTGTGTTTAAGTTAGAGCAGAGATTGCAGCTTGCTAGAGTATGGCGACAACTCCATGAAAATGTTGAACAATCTTGGTTTGAATAAACCAAACTATATTGTCAAAATGAATTCTGCATCATTATATGAAACTTATAGGTCGAATTTATCTTTCCTATTATTCCAGCGATATTATTGTACTGACCTGTGTAAGATGATTGTGAGATCTAGGTTTAATGTCATACTCAAGGGCATTTCACTTATATGTGGATTGATTGGTCATTTCTTACTCCTACACACAAATATGGTGGGATATCTTGTAAAACCCACCTCCACAAAACAGAGGCTCACCTCAAAATCTGTAACAAACTATATGTTGGAGCCGAATGATCAATGTGAGGTTTTGTCTTGTGATTATGTAACTATTACACACCTTCATTTTTACCTGTTACATCTATTTTAACGGTTTATGGATAAGTTAAAATGATGATATAACAACACTGAATCCTTTGCTGGGGATGTTTTGCGTCGTTCGCAGTGAACAGGACATTAACAATTTAATTGTTAATTTGTCTCAAATACATTGAGATGATGCTTTCAATACAGCTACTCTAGCTGAAGCAGGATCCAAGCATAGCCTTTCTGTCTTATTTTTAACATTTGAAAAAATTATTGAAAATTTTTGTGACAGCAAAACTTTTAGCATTGCAATGTTATTATTATTTATTTGTTAATGGCGCATACAGACTCCGTTAGCATTGCAATGTTGTGTTAGTTTGGCAATTAACAGGTGGAGTGGAGTACATTGCCTTTATCTGCTGTCTTAAGCAATACCACTGTGAGGACAAATAACATCCAGTTCGACAGAAATGGGCCATGAAAGTACATAACCCTGTCATAATATAAATTTTTATCAGTCCATTTAGCTTTCCTTGTACAGGTTTTCAAATTTTCACTGATGTTGTATCAGAATTGTGGATTTGAGATTTTCTGTCGAGTTGACACAAATACCATTACATTTTCACAATCCACATAATCCACAAGCTTTCCAGGCGATTTTCTGACAATATTTACGATGTTAAATAGCTTGCCTTCTTATGTTTTGGGCTGGCTTAGAGCTGTGGAGTAGACTAATCAGTGAGAATGGCATAAACAGTACTTAATAAACAACATAAGCTGGTGTTATAATTGGTAGTCCATGCCCTACTTACAATTGGCTGATAGGGGAGTCCTGTTACCTAGTGAACTTTCAGCCATGCATGGGGTACATGCAGTTCATCTTTTTTCACACTTTAACACATATTTTGTGTCCTGGGCTTGCCTTGTATCTTGTGAAAGTGTGTTGCAAAGGACTGTTTCTGTACCCACTGGGCTGCCCATTTTTCATATGAATGAAGTAACCTTAAGTACAATGTAAACCCTAACACTGTACTTAAGGCTTAGCCAACTGCATGTACTGCGCTTTATGCTATTTCTCTTCTTAGGAGGCATATGTAGAAGTTCTGGCAGTTCATGATAAACTGATGAAAAACTTTCTAAATACTTTTTAATTCCATACTGATCATAACTAGTTTATTGAGCCTTTCTACTTTACTAAAATAGATTTAATCAGGGATGGATTTTCTTATACTAATGATCTAGAGAGAGATATGTTGAAATCACCATGGTAACCAGAGACAACAGAATTATTTAATACCTTGATTATATAGGTAATTTAATCAGGAAGAAATTTTCTTATCTTAATGATCTAGAGAGAAATTTATTTAAATGGCCATGTCCCCTAGATGAAAGAATTATTTAATACGTTCATTATGTAGATAGTTTAATTCGGAATGGATTTTCTTATACTGATGATTATAAGTTGTAATGGCTATGGCAGCCAGAGGCCAAAGAAATAATTTAATACCTTGATTATATAGGTAATCTTATATATGTATGTAATAGGGGGATAAAGACCTACATGTAGTTATGTTTGACTGGCTTATTCCTTTATAGTTGGGAATGATAGACTCTTTACAGTTGTAGATAAACAACCAAAAGAGATCCAGATATGGTTTTATCTATTTGAGCGTGTCATTTATTATAGAAGGATTTTTATTTTACAATGTCTTTAATCAATATGCAGTGGTGGCAGTCATGACAATGTGTTCAGTAAAGTTATATAAACCAGACACAAATTATAGATTTTTTGCACCAGACTATTTTTTCCTTAATTATACTGCACTACTTGGAACTTTTAAATTGTTAATATTTTATGTTGGGTGTTAGGGGCTAATAATTAACTATATTTAACTTTAACTGTACTGTTACCAACAACAACATTGCTATGTATGAAATTAAACATATAGATAGTGATCTATTGTCTCACTTGTTTTCTAGTCAAATCTGGAAAGGGAAGCAACTCTTCTAGTTCAGACAAACCTGATGAGTTAACCTCAATTTTACGCTCCCTTGAAAAGGCGGACTTGACCATTGACGGTACTAACATCAATGTGAAGCGACGCAGCGCTATTACCTCACAAGATGTGCTGAAAGAGCCGTCAAGTGAGCAATCAGATGGCTTGAGACGGATCGTCCTATTAGAGAGGACGATAAAGGTGTGTCTAAATATTGTCAATCAATGTTGCCATGGCGATTAGGAAATTCACTTCTAAAAGGCTGTTTATATGTATTAAATATTGTCAGTGAACCATACTGTAAAACATGTTGTATTCATTGTTTACCATTACAAACAAACAAAATTAAAGTAGGGTGTGGGGGGAGGGATTTGAAACAACAGAAACCTGCCATTTTCACCTCATAAAATTTCTGTTAATTTGTTCTTTGGATGAAAGCATGATATTATGGGTTACGCTTAGGTACCTATCCTTTTATTTCACTCTGATTTCTGGCATTAATTTATCAAAAACCCTAGTATATGCTGTTGTGTCTATCTTTTGTTTGTTTATCTTGTGCTGTGATTTTGCATGGGCCACATGTTTAATAGTTAACAGTATCATAATCATGATCACCTCTGATGTATTTAGATGTTTCTAAGGTGTGTGCACTGCGTTGACAAACTCCGCCTCAATAGATCACATATATAAGCTTGTAACAACAGAGCACTGAGGCAATATTTATAGTTCTTTATATTCATGTAAACTTGCTGTAGGAGGGGATCAGTAAAGAGGAAGAAAACGTGAGTCTCCATAGATCGTCTGTAAACAGCAGTGTTCAGAATGTATGGAAAGTGTTCATAATAACATTAGAGCTGATTTGATAACTGTCTTGCCAACTCTGACATGTATGGTATATTGTTCATGCCATATCACATTTCCTTCTAGGACATTACTTGTAGAATCTTATTTAATAAGTATTCATCAAAATCATTTCACGATTATTTTTTGTCAATTAATTAAGATACATACAGTTTTGATGGCAATTATTGTGCGTATTTATTGAATATTAATCAGTGCTATAGATACAGAAATGTTGTGAACGTTCACCATACGTGAGTTACCAACTCAGTTACTCAAGTGGCTCTATTAAACACAATTACAAAAGCTATCTTTGAACACCATTTTTTAAACTAAACGGCTGATTACAGATGTTATATTCAGGCTAACTGTACTTTTTTTGTTTTCTTCCCCTTTAAAAATATCATTGAGAAAATACCACTTGTTGTTGTTGTTGTAACAATCTCCTCCATCTTCACCAAGTAATAGTGTCGCTCAGCAGAAACTTCTCAGTCTGGATGTTTTTAACACCACACCACGCACACTTTTGACACCCTTGTGGCTTTAATGCTGGTGGCTTAGTAAACATTAGGCAAGACACGGTTACATTTGAAACATTTCTTGCAGTATCTTGGTATTTCTATCCTGTCAAAAGGCCATGCAGTCACCTTTGCTATCCAAAGCTTGTATTAGTGATATATTACGTTGCAGTGGGTATATCAGAATAAAACACTGGAGGTGGTTGTTTCTGTTTTCGCAGGAAAGTGAAAAAACACTCGGCCTAGAATTTAGTGAACTGTGTTATTCAGGGGAAATATTGTGGCATATAAAAGACCCGTCATAAATGGTTGATTATAATTGTTGCCCTTGCCAATACTAGTATGTGGTTTTACATGTTGTGAAAATATCTACAGAACACCGCTTCATTGTGCAAATGGATTTGTTGACATATTGACTCATAGTCGTTCATCAATAATGATAAAACTAAGCCATTAAGCTTTCAAGTTTACAATGAACTGATTACATGTACATTATGTCCTCTGTCAGTACAACAGCTTTACATGGGACTGGCTGCTTTGTATATTCTCTAGTGTTGTACCCAAGAACTATTTTTAACTGGCACTGGTGGGTGGTCGGAGATAGCTTCCTGTTGCTCTTAGGCGGTGTCTTTGTATTGCCTCTGTGCATTGGACAATGGGGTTGACCAGTGGCTCAAAAAGAAGAGAACTCGGTTACTCCTTTGACAAACATTGCCATCTGTCTCATGGACTTAGAATAACCTTGTATGGATATTCAGCTGAATTGTAT
>JAVFBX010215639.1:0-11678 GCA_034783855.1 Mopalia kennerleyi | reverse complement strand
TATCGGAGTAGTAGTTCCTGAAATATACTGATAACAAGAATTGATATAGGACGGACAGACGGACGGACGGATAACTAAGGAATGAATAAATGGATTGAAACAAAATTAATAGCAGCAAAATACAATAAAATACAACTTTCAGAAATCATAAAATCTAGACCAAACTTATAAAATGAGACACCGTTTACTAGATCGCATTGTGCTCTTTACAATGGTACAAATTTGAAGTTTCTAAGATATATAGTTTTCTAGAAATACATTTTGGAAAATGTTGAGTCTGCTTAAAATTGAAGTGCCAGAAATAGGCATTAATGTTCTGCGACTTCAATATATGATCATGGGAAAACTGAATTATAGGCTCCAATGCAACTGTTTGTATTTAAAATTTAGAATTATTTTTTTCACCAACATATAGCTTGAATACCTAACTTTTAATCCAAGCATTAAAAAAAATTTGGTTCATTTTATGTCCAAGGGGTCCAGCAAGACCTTAAATCAGTAGAAAACAAAATACTATCCGGGCAATCGCAAGAGCCATTCTTCGTGACTCACTCATCAGATTGTCGACAGTAGACTCAAACCTGTGAACCTCACATCAAAGTTGGCAGAAATGCCAACCACTAAGCCATGGGCCTGGTTAACTGGAAAGGGCAGGTAAGTCTCATTTTCCACAAAGCAGTTTTATATTTAAGTCAAAATGTTTAAAGGCCCTCAAAATCCTTAGTTTAAAATTTTCACATTTTATATTTTAGCGTTATTGTGATAATGTAGGCAAGTCACAAATTCAGGTATTACTTAAAAACTAAGTTAAGACAAGTAGCAAAAATGTCAAATTTAGTATTTTGACTTAAGTTAGAAAATGCTTTGTGGAACCAGCCCCAGGACTATCATTTGTTTGCATTGCAGCTTCTTAACTTTACGCTCATACTGGAAATCGAGAGAATTAAGGCGGTACCTGGGAGTGGAGTGAATTACATGTTAATGAAATATTGTTGATCACATGACACGACTTACAAGCCATATTCCTTTGGACGGGACTTGACTAATGAACCCGAGATACAGACTTGAAAAAACAAAAGAAGTCAAACAGATAAACTTTTGTGACTTTATTTCAATATTGGTGCCATCAGGTAAAATTATAACGGCAATATAATTTTCAAAGCTTTTTAAGCCCTAAAACACTAATTACAATCATTGGAAGACAACTGCCTTTAGTGAATTAATGCACCAAATTACACATGAACAGAAGTTTATAGACAACATTATAACAAGCGAAATGACCAATGAATTCGACAAATATGGAGTATACAAACAATACAAATTATATATAATGATAAACTAGTAATGTTCCTTCTCTGGTGCACTCTCAGAACTAAGAATCATACTTGCTGGTTTGATTGCAGTTTGACGCCATCCTCAAGGTTATTTCACTCATATGATGGCTTGCCAGTCTGGTGTGTAATGGAAACCACCCTTGATGGGGCTGATAATGAGCAAAGACAAGTCAGGCGCAGGAATCAAGAGCCCCAGCCCCAGAGAAGCTCAATGCCAATCGCCAAAGGGTATGTCACTTACATGATGGCAGATTATTTTAACATCAATAGTAACATCATCACAAGAATCCCCTCAAACTTCTAGAAGTTGGGACAGAGAAATTGGCTTTACGGCAGGGGGTCTTAAATGTTATTTCCATGAGACTGTCCAAACTGCTAGAAGTTTGAAGGTATGTGAGATGTGTTTACCTGTGTTAGAAAATTTATCTTCCTCAAGTGCTTAACAAAGGCTGTAAAACTTTGCTTCCAAAGTATATTTCCTTTCCTTTGTCATGTTGGAAATACGATATGTATGATATGACATCATGTTAGGTGTTCATCCTCAGGTTGTGGCTGGTCTGAGAGTTACCCCTTAATCTCAGAATAGGCGGATTGGTGTTTTATGCCATGCTAAATGATATTTTAAAATATGATGGTCTAGTACTCCAATGGGGTTGGCCAGGGCTACAAAGGGAGATAAATCTATTACTCATATACCAGGAAGTGCCATCTATCTCATTGACTAACAAAAGCATGATAATTGATATGGATATTCATATAAACTGTATTGTTATTCAATGGTATAGGTGGCACTGCCTGTTACATAAGTATCACATTTATCTCCTTTTTTAACCATTTGCCAACCCCAAGCCAGGAAAACACAACCATCAAATGTTGAATTATAGTGCTGAAAAATGAATGTTTTGCTATTGCTTAGTAAAGACTGCTTCACCATGCTCCGTGCAACTACACTTAGCTGGAATGCCCCAGAACTCAAATCTTGCGATGAAAATATAATGAGAAAGTTAGATGAAATGGGATAATACTATCAGTTTGTATGATTTGATTTGTGACACCCTCATATTACAATAATTATTGTGTTAGCCACATGTAAATATTTATATGATTGGGGGTTAACCGTAGTTTTTGTCACTCATATTTTAACATGTCAGCTCAATATGTGAAGGTCTGGTTCTTTGATTAGGATTTAATGTTATACATTTTTATTTATTAATTTTTTTTTGTCATGTTTTTTGCCTAACTGTATGTATTCCTGATGAATAAACAATTACATGTAGCTTATTTATCAAATAGATTTTTTTGATTTCGTTATAATTATTGGATTAATCTAACTTTGTAGCCTAGGCTGCGATATTATTTGTAGATTGTCATAACACATTCCTAAAGAAACTCACATTGTTGTCGCCTCAATAATATTATTAAAGTTGATTTATTATTTAATTTTTGTTTATCTGTGAATGTAACTATCCAGGCTTTGCATCTAGATGGTTCTTAATTGTATGATATGTATTTCCGAAAACTATCTTGACTAATAAAATTGGATACAATCTTTGTTTTTCTAGAAACATGTATCTGTCAAATGTAAGTTTGTGAATATTTTAAGGTGACATGAAGGCAGGTTATAGCAGCAAAAAGGTCATCTTGTACATCTGTAAACATGCATCGTATAATTTTTTGCGTCTCAAATTTCTTTCTTTCACTGTTAAGTACAGGCATATTAAATGAAATGGTAGGTTTACCAGTTGTCTACACTCAAATGGTTGTTGGTGTTAAAAACAGGAATGATAGGATACCACAGCAGTCTGCCTGGGGCCAGTTGCTCTAAATTAAATTGATAACACCAGGTAAGAAATTAACCTTCAACATGGCGTGACGTCATCTAATAGAGGATCAAATTAAATAGCACTTCAAGCAACCGGGCCCTGTTGTACGAAGGGTTAATAGACTATCTCAAGCACATGTTGCACATTCAAAGGAATAGGTAAATCTATTCAGTCATCTTGAAGTCCTCATAATTACTATGTTGTCTACCCCTAAATACTTGTTTGGTTGACATAAAATGTTAATGTTATTTCACTGTTACGACAGTTTGCAAGCCCAATAGGTGATGGAAACCAGCACTGATGTCACTGGTTAAACACAAAGGCAGGACAATCACAAGATGCAAAACGCAGATGACAATAGATTGCCTTGGTGCTACCCCTTAGTTGTGAGAGGGCAAGGCAGCTCCTTCCTACATCCCATCATATTATTTATCATGCAGTATCTTTCGAATATAACATATGTCCATCCCTTTAAAAATACGAAGCTAAGTACATATATCAGCCAAAGGTGAAATTGGCAAATCCAAGTAAGGCATGATGATATTTTAAAAGATTGTTTTGATTGGGGTTTAATGCCCTACTTTATTTCACTCACATAACGGCGTGCCAGTCCAATGGGTGAAGGGAACCGCCCTTGTCACCACTGGCAACAAAGAAAGACAGGACACAATACAAAGACATCACAAACAGATTGGCTTCATGTGCCCCTTAAATAGCCCTAGAGCACTAGAGCAACAGGAAACTCCCTCCTATCACCCACTACTTTAAAAGATTGCTTGATTCTGGGTAAGAATTAAATGAGCCATATATAGAATATATCATAGCACTTACATGGTAAAAAGTCAAATTAAAACAAGAATTGCGAATTTACCAGACATTGAGCATAAATATCACAAAATAATAGATCTTCATAACTTTTATTTTATATACAGACACAAATATTTTTGTTGGATATTATACACTAAATGATATTAAACAATTGATAAAATATATAAATTCTTTGTTTCATAGTTTTCGAAAGTTAAATCTACCACTAAATGCATGTTGGACTAGATCACTGTGAAGTCCCCCATTGAGAATGAAAGATCACCCATTGAGAATGGGAGATCACCCATTGATAATGAGAGATCGCCCATCGAGAATGAGAGGTCACCCATCGAGAATGAGAGGTCACCCATTGAGAATGAGAGATCACCCATTGAGAATGAGAGGTCACCCATTGAGAATGAGAGATCACCCATCGAGAATGAGAGATCACCCATTGAGAATGAGAGGTCACCCATTAAGAAGGAGAGGTCACCCATCGAGAATGAGAGGTCACCCATTGGGAATGAGAGGTCACCCATTAAGAAGGAGAGGTCACCCATCGAGAATGAGAGGTCACCCATTGGGTATGAGAGGTCACTCATTGGGAATGAGAGGTCACCCATTGGGAATGAGATGTCGCCCAGTGGGAATTAGAGGTCACCCATTAAGAATGAGCGCTCATCCCCTGAGAATGAGTGGTCACCCATTAAGAATGAGTGGTCACCCCCTGAGAATGAGTGGTCACCCAATTAGAGTGAGCGGTCAACTCTGCCCTTGCATACGAAGATATTCTTCATATGCATCCACCATCTCATCATCCATGTCACCTTCTGCACCATAAATGTTCGAACTTCTGCAAGAAAAAAGGATTGTTGGACTAATTATAATGCAGACTTATCCCAAGAAGCAAAAAAATTCAGTATATAAAAAAAGAATCTAGGTCAAATGCCATTAATATTTTGCCTTGTAGCGAAACTTAATTTTTCATTGAATTTATTTAACAAGTTGGTAGATTATTAAATTTAGAAATTTCTTGATTGATTGCTTGGTGTAAAATGCTGTGCATTATGGTACTTCATATATATGGTGAAAAGTACTCCAACTTAAGCCAAATAACATAAAATAACAAATGTTTTCTCCTATTGGAGATTTGTTTTCCTTCAATGTTCAGTAAAGACATCATGAATATATGCAAACTGAAGCCAAAGATTGGCTATACTCAAACACAAACCAGATTAATATTGGATAATCCTCAAACATCAAATCAGCTATAGTCTTTAGAGTGGCGTTTTCGTTTGATCAGTGAAAACGCTTTACCATGATTATCGATGCAATCTAAGCTATTGCTTAGCCACCTGTAATTGAGGTTAATTCCCTCACATGGCGGTGTGCCAGCCCAATGGGTGAAGGAAAACACCCTTGACAACACTGGCTACATGCTAAGACAAGACAGGTAAAAAACAGGACAATCACCGGATGCAATACGACGACTCACAAACAGATCGACTTCACATTGGCCTTAAGACCAGGGCAGAGCACCAGGGCAACAGGAAGGTGCCTCCCCACGCACCGCCAGGAGCGTGTGTTTTGTTATATCTTGTAGAAGTATATTTGGAATTTGATTGTGTTTATATTTTTGTTTTTTACTTTTAACTTTTAATTTCACTCATATGTCACTGGCAACAAACTCCATCAGCTGCAAGACACCCAACATGTTGACGATGTGCCAGTTCAGTGGGTGAAGGAAACCACATTTGACACCACTGGCAACAATCACAGACATGACAGGAAAAGTACAGGAAAACGACAGGACATGATACAAACTCAAACAAATTAAGTTTGTGTTGGTCCACAGCTAAATTAGAGCCAATTCAGCTCTCGGCACCCACTTGCTCCTCACAATGAGAGAGTTACTTACAGACTGTAGTCATACTGATCAAAGAAGGAGTCATCATTAGCCCACTGAGCATAGGCTACATCCCCGGAATCATAAGCATACTCCGCAAACTCCTCTCCAATGTCGTCCCCGTAAAACCCAGCTTGTTCTCTGGTGCATGGCTGACCATTGGCATCATAAAATACTGGCTCATTCTGTAATAGTTAAAATCATATCAATCAAAAATTGCTTAGTTGTAAGGGCACCTGGGCACAGGGTGTTCAAAGAAACAGAGGGAGATGCCTCAACAGGAAAGCTTTGTGTTACCCTTAGGTATAAGGGCAACTGGGCACATGGTGTTCAAAGAAACAGAGGGAGATGCCTCAACAGGAAAGCTTTGTGTTACCCTTGGGTAAAAGGGCAACTGGGCACAAGGTGTTCAAAGAAACAGAGGGAGATACCTCAACAGAAAAGCTTTGTTACCCTTAGGTATAAGGGCAACTGGGCACAGGGTGTTCAAAGAAACAGAGGGAGATACCTCAACAGAAAAGTACCCATAGCTTCTTTAACAGAATATATAGATAAAAAAGAAATTTTGGTTAAAAACTCTGCTTTTTTCCTCTAACTTACAGTGACCATGCCATAGCTTGAGGCTTCCCATGGGTCCGCATGAGGGGGTGTGGGTGGGGTTGAACTTGTCGACTCTCTTCTTCCCCAATTTGATTCTTTCAGATTTAACACGGAGGATATCAACAAACGAGATGTCCTGGAAAATATAACACACACATTTGTTATACAATAAATGACCTTCTCTACAACACATTCATGAATATGCAGTAGCAGAATTTGTAAAAACATTCAACATGCAGAAGCAACATATTGTGAACCATTGGCATTTTTTAAGTATCTAATATGCAGAATGATTCTGCAATGTTAGAAATTTGTTTGCTTGGGTGTTTAACATTGTACTCAAGGGTATTTCACATATATGATATAGATTGTCCACTCCATACTGCTTCTGCCCTAATTATAAGGGCAAACCGTGAAAAAACCTTGTACCAAGTACCGTTTTGCACTTCTGTAGCATATCAGGGGAACATTCAATGTTCCCCTGATCTCCTACAGAAGTGCAAAACAATGTCTGAATTACATTGGTATATCTAAGGAGGCCTTCTGATTTGAGACGAGTCATCTGTGATAAAGCATATAAAAGCAGTTGTGATTGCTGTGGACATTTGGACAAGTTTTAAACTGAACATTTAATTATTTGTTTGTTTATTTATCTGTTATATCAACAGGATAAAATCCCCAATCAAAGAAAAATGGCCATCATTATTGTTGATTTTAGTTGATTTTTGTTTGATTGTGGTTTAATGTTTTACTTAAGGGTATTTTACTTATATGAGGATGGATTGTGCATTCCTCAGACCAATGTGTGAAGAAAACTACCCTCGACACCACTGGCAACAAACAAAAACAGCATCAATAACAACAGGACACAATAGAGACACCACAAACAGATCGGCATCCTGTTCCCCTTTAGCTCTGAGAGCACCAAGGCAACATGAAGCCCCCCACTAACCACCCGCTACATGCTCAGAAAAACTGGAAGGATACCTCGTAATTGAAGACCAGAAGCAGACACGCTTGAGTGTATTCTTTACACCATGTGCTCCAATTTAAATTGAGACAAAAAATGACATATCACATGTTACTTACTGTCCTAGATGTGGATAATTTGAAATTTGTTGCAGTTGTTGGAAAACATCGTTATAACTAGCTTTTGCCCCTTCTGATTTGTTCAAGTGGTCTGTGTCTTCAACAGCAGCGCCAGTTAACTGAAATATACCATTGTTTAACATAGTTAGTTAAAATTAAGTAAACATAAATGACTGCGTGACTAGATATTTTGTCAAATGACGATTTTATGCCATACTTGACTCATATGATGGCATGCTGACATCACTTGTAACAAAAATGTAAACAACAAAAAAAGAATTATAAAATTCAAGACAGTGATATAAAACAAAATTTAAAAAATCATTGTTGTTCCATTTGTCCAAATATTTTCCATGCTTTCTATATGCTTCTTTTCTCTATGGTCTACATATATACAATGTACTTTGATTGATGATGATCACAGTGTTTTAAAAATATTCTTTCAAGGGCCATAACTCTTGATATTACTATCAACATTACTGTTCACAAACCCTAAAAGACCTTATTGTGAAATTTGTGGATTGTGGAAAATGGTTCCGATCCCACTTTATATGTGTTATCTGTAAGAAGGGGACAATACCCGGGCCAGGTACTAGATTGATTCTCTTAATTAACTGTTGTATCCACTGAAGCAACTTCCTAGATTATTAAGATACCTCTGAGATGAGACATATACCTTCAGAACTTGACATGTGGTCTTCACCGTAAAGTCGGTCGAGTTACTCAACAGGGTCAACAGTAAGTTTTTCAGAGCTATTCTCAGATGTCCATATTTCATTGGGCCAGAAGGGTGATCCATCTGCAAAAAAAAAAATTGAAAGAGAACCGAACATTGAAGATGTTTTTTTTTTTTCTGTGAAAACTGAAATCAGATAGGTGTTTAACGCTGTGCCCCAGGGTGTTTCACTTTTATGACAAGAATCCCCCCCCCCCTTCCTATTGACAGTAAATCACCCCACTAATGTTAGTATTGCATTTCCTCCGTTAGAAAATCAATGTTCCTCCATTGCTAAGCATGTTTGACATATTCAATGTTATTTCATTTCATTTTCAACAGTCCTGCAAGTTGTGTTGAAATAACATGGTCAATAGTATTAAATTGATGTATTTAAAAAATCAGCAAAACAACAGAAAATTCCAATGCTAGGTTAACTGACAAAATTCTACAGGATCGATTTAAAGGTTCTGGCGGAAAAGATTACGCCACTGGCCTGACTACATTTATTTTTTATACAATACAAACCTCCATGTTAAGAAAAAGTTCTCCAAGAAATAAAGCAAGACCACATAATCTCTGATGACAGATGGGATCTTTTATCCATTCATCTTTATTGTTATACTCCTCACCAAACCTGCAGATAACAAATTGGAAAACATGAAAACCAAAATGTAATATATACATAATATATATAGTCTTTGCTAGAGACATGTCTACTTGTCATTTTAGACAGGCAGATTACTAAAAATGGTTAAAATGACAAGCAGAAATTCTGAATTTTAACATGGGAAAGATAGGAAATGGAAAATTCTGACAGGCAAAATTCCTCAAAATGAGGATTTATGACAGCCTTGACAGGCAGATTTCCAATCCTAGCTAAGACACTGCTGCAAGCTAAGGGGGCTTTGGGAAATAGGGTCGTCTCCTTAGTTTAGACCAAAGAGAAAAGCTAAAGGTCACCTTAGCTCAGGCCTGCCTACCCTAGAAGTAATTTAAGTGTAAACAATTTGTTGTTTAGGGGAATTCTCTTATGATTTTGTGTATTTCTCAATTCTGTGTTACAGCATAGCACAGAATATTAATATCTGTGTGCATTTTGATGGTCTATTTGTGCATTTTACATAAATATGTGTACAAAATAGTATATACTCCAGCATACATTGGGTAGACAGGTCTGTTAGATGAAGGGGTGCTTTGTTAAAGTAGGCCTGGGTCACTTAACTAGTCAGTAACAGTGGTATGGCTTTATTTAATAACTATCACCTTTCTAAAAATTAGAACATGTATTTTACATGTTAATAATGTTTGAGCAAATAAAAAGTCTACAGCATGCAGAAGTTCTTAAAGCTACGTTGACTTGGCAGTCTTCACAAAGTGTTGTCAGACAAGCATGTGGTGAAACATGCGAACAATGAAGACATTCATTCAGCTACCAGTTGTTGTGGGAATCTGTGTTTAATAATATGAAAGTCATTCCAGAGAAACTTATTTAACATAATGTAGTATTTTTTAGGTAAAGCCTTTCAATAACAATTAATATTGAAATGCAGTTAGAAAAGCTAAATAGGTTTGATACAGATGATGTTCTGGTTATCTTAAGGTACATACAGAAAAATTGTTGAGGCACCATCTTTATGCTCCAAGACAAATGTTTGTAATTCAATACCCTAAATCCCCTCAAATCTCGTTTATGACCAATCCTAATTTCTTTGCTTGATGTGACAATATTACAGCATGTTATAAAACAAATTTATGTTTTCTGAGAAAAGTTGATGCTTTATAACTGACAAAATTTATCTTCTGCCTCTCAGACACAATTGCCAAATCTTTTAAATATCTTCCAAACTGGTAATTTTATGGACGAATTTGAGGTGATTTATGGTAGTTACATTCTTTAGAAATCCTTGTAAAACAGCTGATGGATATATCAGTTGGAGAAATGGATCAAATCAAAAACACAAATGGTATCATACCTGCCCAGGAAGGCTGTTCTGAAAGGACGACAATTGCTTGGAAGTTCTAAATTCTTACACAAATACTGACACATTTTTGCCCCTGTATATCGAAAATTAGGCTCGGAGATCCCCTGTAAAAGAATAATAACATTATTGTAGATTGGTTTAATTGACTGGGCGTTAACGCCATAATTACAGTTATTTTTTCCACATATATGCCAGCCCAATGGCTAGGAAAAATCTTTCATTTTCTGTAAATGAAGAAAATTTACCCACTTTGGCGCAATTCGCAACACAGTGATTTAAGTATTTAAACTACAATACACAATAAAGTGTAAAATGATTTTAAGTAACATGGAAGAAAGACACAACTAATTAAAGAATTAGCCTGTCAATCTTAAAAAAAATCCAATGTTTGTTTGATTGTTCAATTGGGGTTTAGCATCTTACTCAAGGGTTTTTCATTTATTTCAACGGATTATCAACTTCACACTGTTCCTACCCTTATTAAGGTGGAAAACCGGAGGAAACCTGGTAAAAACCACGATTGCCAGAGCCACATCATTTGACTCACTCATATACCTGAAGGTCAAAAGATGGACTCGACCCTGTGAACAGTGCATCGAAGAAGGATTGGTAAGCGCACTTGCTAACAGCTAAACCAGTTACGAGCAAAATGATCTAACAGTAATTTGTGATTCCAACAACAAAAGACAAAAGAAATTGGCTTTAATAACAGGCCAGGTCTATAGCTATAAAGACTATGTCGACGGAGAGACTGGAACATTGCTGAACCACAGCAATGTTTGTTTGTTTGTTTGTTTGATTGATTGTGGTTTAATGTTGTACTCAAGGGTATTTCACTTATATGACGACGGATTGTCCACTTAACAATGTCCCTGGCCTAATTATGGTGGAAAACCGAGAAGAAACCTCAGAAAAAACAACCCCGCGATTGCCGGAGCCACAGCGTGTGACTCACTCATATACCTAAGGGTCGACAGACAGACTCGATCCTGTGAAGTTAGAACGATACATCAAAGTTGGCTTCTGCAAGCGCGCTCGCTAACCACTAAGCCACGGCTGCGGGCCCACCACAGCAGTGGGACATAATCTAAATAAATCATCGGTTTAGATTTTTTAATTACGAGTCTTTACAGTTATGATGCCGCACCTGAGGTTGACTCTCTTAAACTTCTATAGGATTATGAATACATGATGATGGCTTCAGATAACACTGCCTTTTTACAAGTGAAATGGCCTTGAGCATGGCACTAAACCTGAATCAATAAATCAACCAATTAAAAAAATATGATGTAGTGATTATTTGTTTGATTGGTGTTTAACGTCGTACTCAAGGGTATTTCACTTATAGGACGACGGAGACAAATACAAAATGTACAAACAGATCAGCTTCCTGTTCCCCTTTAGCTCTGAGAACACCAG
>JAVFBX010215628.1:0-11678 GCA_034783855.1 Mopalia kennerleyi | reverse complement strand
CTCGACCGCGCCACGTCCTCACTACGTTCTAGCCACGATTTTTGAGAATCGTGAGAGTTTCCCGATTGTTAAGCTCCAACTTAAAAGTCGTGGCACCCCTCCCGACCGTGCCCGACCCTCACGAACATGCCACGACTCACCCCGATCACGCCACGGCCTTCCCGACTTGGCCACAACTTTTCACCCGATTTTCCATATTTTTCAGTCGGGACGGTCGTGGCACGGTCGGGAAGCCCAGTGTGATAGCGCTTTAACAAGGTCGTACTTCACTCATTATAATGGTGTGTCAGCCCCAAGGATGTAACTGATAACAAACAAAGACTAAAGAGGACAAACATTTTTGCAAATTGTTGTCCCTTAGCTCCAAGAGCGTCAGGACAACAGGAAGCTCCCAGCTAACTGATCACAACAGGGTGAAGGAAACCATCTTTACTTTAGCATTAGTGATGACAAGACAGAACAATCTCAAGCAGCAAGACACCAAAACCAGGGGGCTACATGTTGCGCATTAGCTCTGCTAGCACCAGGGAAACAAAAAGTTCATGCCAACCACCTGTTCACCATCATCAAGTATGCATGCCAGACTGTATGTAAATTGACAGAACAATAAACCAGAGCTTGTTGTTGTTTAACTGAGAGACCAACAGGTAAACTACTTGTTATCATGAGACTAGAAAGAGAACAACTGTTTTATGATAGAGTTCTTATGGAGTTTTTTTTACTTTTTTAGCAGCCACATCTGTATGTGGGCAATGATGTGGCACGACATAATAAGAGCAGATGTGGGCACTGTTCAAATAGTCAGGCACATTTCTAAGGGTAAATCCCTGACCAACACAATAATATAAATACTATATGTTACTTAAGTTTAAAAATCTTTTCTCCTAACATGCTCAAGAAAGGAAACTATATTGCATATTAACCTGTGGTCCATAACATTACAATATGCAAATACGGTTTCCTAATACCCTGTGCAAAATTTACAAGATAGTATTATGCTTTAAAGCATCATTGAAGTACACTTGTTTAATGACATAACAAGTTTGGTGAAAACAGTTTTCCAGATATGCTTTGGTACACATATACAAACTGTCACGACATCATGCATATACATGTAAGCTATCTGCTGTAGAAATGTAAAAATTGTAAGTACTTGAAGAGGTACATGTCTGATTAAGCAATATTTCTTGAGAATTGCTTGAATTCCATGTAATGGATGAACAGACAGACAACTGAAGCCCTCTTTGTAGAGGGGTATGGTGATGAATATGACTGTTACACTGACTACTTACCAATCTGAAGGACATGTCAAGCGGCCACCTGTCAAAGGCGTGTCTCAGGAAAGTGTAGAGTTTCCTCTGTAGATGCTGCTGACGTACACACCTGAACAAGACATTGATTGCAGGATAAAATAAATTACCAGGATTGATTTTCATAATGCATGCTAATAACAAATCTCTAGCTATAGTAAGGGGTGGGAACCTTGTCAAAAACATACCCACGAGTGCCAGAGCTTCATCGTGTAACTCTGTCATATACCTATTCAGGTTGACAACAATTTATAGTAGGCTCACATGCTCACCATTGGGCCAAGGCAGCGGGTCCAAGGTAAGGCAACTATTAAGCTTCGTACAGACACCAACATTGTATTCGTGCCACCCTTATCTTCAAGAACCTTATACAAGGGTGAAGTATATCCTTAGTAAATTGTATTTTGTATATTTTAGATTTTAATAAAAGGCCATACACATATATTTGGCTCATACTTCAATAAATGTAGGAAAAGTTTATCAGTTTGATACTGTCAATCTCTGTCATAAAATCTGTGTTCAAATATGCCTTGTATCAGATATCTGTATTTAACCTACCTTTTAAACTCATCCAGTGGATTAATGGTTGGCTGTTGATAAGGGGAGGTAATTATTTCAGGGGCGGCACTGTTAGCAAAGTAATGTAAATGTTTGACGAAGTGCCGGATGATCCTCAAATGGTTGATAGAGGGCATCTGGGTGTCCTGGAAAAGAAAAGTCAATAACAATATTGAACACTTTGCGATGGAAATCTCTTCTAAAACAGGACTTTGGAAATTTCTTTGATAATTGAGGATCATACTCAAGAGTATTGGATGTATGTTATGTTTGTGCGTTTGAACAATAAACAACCATATTGATGACATCACGAACTTCATGGTACATCTATTTAACTTCAACATGTATGAATATAAATTAATTCACTAGAAAGCTCAGACGATATAAGAGAAAATGTTAAAATAAAGTTAATCTAGAGATCCAAAAACATTTAAAAGTCTGAAGACAGGTCTCATAATATTTGTGATTTACGGAATCCATTACAGTTTAAACTTGTTTTCTGGATATTTCACAGCACATTGCTTGGTGTTTATACATGTATTTAGAAAGTTTTAAGAACTTTCAAGTTGACTTTGGACATCATCATATTTGTGGTGTCACGGTGATATCACGACTTTATCTTCTTCTTTGCAAGAGATCTGTCCAGACATTTCTGTTTTTCTGTGACGTGATCAGGGGCACATGAAGAAGAGCATTCAGTGTTACAAGCCACTGTTAATGTAAACATTTAAAAATTGTACCAAAAACATGTAAAACAAAGTGTAGTGCAGGAAAAAGATTATCCAAAAGGAACGATTTAATGATGTGACATCTGTTAGGTTTGTTAGTCATGATACTGGTTATTCACAAGCTTTATAAAACATGTATGGGCCTGTAGGTCATGTGGTCTGTGATATAATACAATATATATCACTCTAGTTGTAGTAATGGCTCAATATTGAGTAATACAGGGTCCATACAGAACAGCCATGGAATTGCAGGACTTTTCAAGGCGTTTTCAAGGACAAAATTAGGGTTTGAACGGAAGCTCATCGTTAAAATCAAAGGAACATCTTTTATTTATATTCAAGCCTTTCAATATCTCAACAAAAAGGACATGTCGGGCAATGTAATTGGGGTTATGAAGAAAACCCCATTAGAAAACCCCAAATTAATCTTAACTTAAGTTGCTCTCTTTGGATAGATCATAGTGCTAGCAGTATTATTCTTTTGTTGAAAGTCTTCAATATAACTTTCTACCGAATGAATTTTCAAGGAGTCAGAAAGGGTTTCCGGGAAATTCCAATACTGGAAAACTTAATTTCGTTTTCCCAGGAATTTCTGAGAGTAACAGTTTCAAGGACTGTGGGAACCCTGTAATAGCCATTAAACCATTCAGACTCAAACTGAATAACCTCTATTAAAGTATCATTTCAATAGAATTGAACAAACAAATGTTTCCAGTATCAGTTGAGTAACTGTGCAATTTAAGGGAGGATCAACTAAAATCTATTAAATGATTGAAACAGTTCAAAGAAAAGGTATGATGTTGGTGGGAAGTGAAATGACATTTATTGATGCGGCATCTGTTAGATTAGTTAGTCATCGCGCTGGTTATTCACAAGCTTGATTAGAGTTTTATGTTGACAGTAAAGCCAATAGAGCCTGTAAGTCATGTGATCAGGCATACTTTACATGAATCATTCCACATCTGGGCATTTTGGGTACGACATGTATCTACTTTTAGTTGCAACTTAGAAAAGTAATTCCCTGGTCCTACAGCTGCACCAAACAACAAGACTTGAATACTATCCTGAAAGGCCTTATTCAATATGGCCAAACACAACATTGTTAATAATGTGGAAGAACACAGTGCTTGTTTAGATTGATATGGCATAATGGGATTAATAATGATCATGGTCTTGATGTCTACTTTGAGATCAGGATAAATAGTTGTCCAACTGATTTGAGATTTAACACCATTCTCTCACTTGCCATTCACTCACTTGCCAGCCCAATGGAAGAAGGGGACTACCCTCAACATCACAGGCAACAAAACAAAAACAAGCGGAGACAAATACAGAACAATACAAAGACATAACAAACAGGTTTCTTGTTCCCCAAAAGCTCTGAGAGCACCAAGGCAAAAGGAAGCTCCTTCTCACCACCATGTTTTACCTTGAAATCTGTTGATTAGCTACATTGGTTTAAATAGAATGAGGGAACAAATAATACTTGGATCAGAGTTTTGCTAGATCCATAAGAATGGCTGGAAAAAATGTTAACTTCCCGGGAAAATCTATTTTTTATCAAAAAATTTCCCGAAAGTATAATTCAAATGAACTGTTTGTTTGTTTGTTTGATTGGGATTTAACGTCATACTCAGGGTTTTTCACTTATATGCAACGGATTTTCCACTTCTAACCGTTCCTTGCTCTATAGTATGGTGGAAAACCAGGAGGAAACCTCACTCATATACCTGAGGGTCGACAAATGAACTGAGAATGAATACTAACAGACCAGAGTTAAAGACAAACACAGGATTAGATCAAGTGTCCACATTGAAGGTTATTATACCCATATGACAGCCTGCCAGCCTGTAGAGCTAGGCAAACTCCCCTCAAAGTCACCCACAACAACCCTTTGCAAAAAGTAGAAGGGGGAAAATAAGTAGACATTATTCAGTGATTGGTTGATCAATCAATCATTTGAGTGATTGATTGGTTTGTGTTCAAAGCCGTATTTCAGAGTATTCATGGCAGTGGACTCCAATCAAACTAACACAACAATACCCTAAATCAAATCAAATTTGCCCATAAAATTTGGAAGCTTTTTAAAAGACTTGGCAATTGTGTCTGAGAGGCAGAAGATGAATTTTCAGTTATAAAGCATTAAAACAATTCTCAGAAAACATAAATTTGTTCCATTTCATGCTGTTATATTGTCACAACAAGCAAAAAAAGTTAGGATTTGTTATGGACAAATTTGGGGTGATTTAGGGTAAAATGTGAAGTGCTACAATGTATGTTGGACAATTATTGTTTCTCACGAGTAAAGCATGTCTGTGTTTGCCACTTTGGCACTCCCCCTCAGCCAAAAGGTCATTATTCTGTCAATGACATGACACTGATTTTATTTTTCGTAAGGTTTCAAAGCAAACAAACGAATCAAAGACTTGATAGTTTTGTCTATTTCTTGTGTTAGGACTTCTTATCTATGATACACGTTCTGTGTTGGTACTAAATTGACCCCCGGTATTGTACCAAGCAGAAAAGTGCACATTACTGGAAGAGCAGAAAAACCTGTAAGCCATTTTTGTCCAAAATAAAGGAAATAGCTGAATAACCCACACATGCTATGGAGGAAGAGTCTGTGCCACGGAAAGATCAAATTAAAAAACAAAACTAAAATTTAAAAAGCCACAACATTCACTGACTACTTAGTAGATATATTTGAGCTTTGAAATGAATATAAAGGTATATATATATATTTTGAATAAATGAAGAGAGAATGGAATTCGAAACCTGGACCTTTGGGTTACAGGCCCAAACTTTCTGCCAGCTGAGCTACAGAGGCTCAAAGCAGAGTCAGTCACTGTCTTGAAGGTATATATAATATATAGGTATTACACTGTGGCAGTGCTTCAGACTTTTTCAATACTTTGAGAATACAACCAATGGATGAAGGAACAACCCATGAGATCAACCTAATTTATCAGTGGGATAAGTCTGATAAAACACAAACCAGTATCACATGAACCCTAATTTATCAGTGGGAGAAGTCTGATGAAACACAAACCAGTATCATACGAACCCTAATTTATCAGTGGGATAAGTCTGATAAAACACAAACCAGTATCATACGAACCCTAATTTATCAGTGGGATAAGTCTGATAAAACACAAACCAGTATCATACAAACCCTAATTTATCAGTGGGATAAGTCTGATAAAACACAAACCAGTATCATATGTACTAAAATAATAGTTCTTTGATTATTTGGGTATTTTTCTCAGACTTTCAAACACCTCAAATCTCAATCCTTGTGTAATAATCAAACATGCCAGTAATGAATGAAGAAGCATTAAGGAAAGAATGAGGAGTGAGAACTACGGTAAGCATGCAGCTTTATCACCCCATTTCCAGTCATTCCACGATAAAATGTCAATCAGAGCGTAAGAACGAGATGGAGTGAAGAGTGGATTGAATATTGAATAAACAGACAAGCTATTCGAATGAGACAGCCCTAGTTATTACCAGAATAAAATAAAGCACTCACTCTTTATAACCATATTGAGTATGTTATAGGGTTAGGCTTAGAAAACAATCCAAACTCGCATGAGAGATTAATCCGTACTGAAACCCCAGTGAGTTAAATTGCTACATAGAGGTTACTACTAATAACGGCCATCAATTTTCCAGCTGTGTTTTCAAAGACACATGTTGTACTGTTGTTGTTGTTCATTTATTTTGTGTGACAGTTTGGAGGTACAGAGCATGCAGAATTGGATTCACTGGGATAACAATGGTCACTAGCTTCTTGATCGGTTAGATTCTTTGACAACTGTCCTCAGATGGTGTGTAGGTCTAGAGGAAACTCCTCCACCAATGTTAAAGGGGCTAAAGCCATGTACAATGTATATTGTCATCAGGGGCTTACCCAGAAATCAAAAGTATGGTGCATCATGGACCAAACCAGTGTGTCAAAGAATACTGGAACTATTGGAAGCAGCCAGCATGCGAGCATAACAAATTTCCAGATGTTTTTCAAAATGTTGTTGAAGATTTCTCCAGGGCTCTTGATAGACCTGATTGACTGGTGTTAAATGCCGCATTCCAAGGGTATTTCACTTACATGATACTCATACAGTAATCACCACATTTAATAACTTAACTATAATATCAGATTTGAGAACAACACAGGACACTACAATCAGATACAGGGCCAATATTATCCACATAAAATATATATTGAATAAATGAAGAGAGAAACATTTGGTTGCCTTCACTGGGATTCAAACCCGGGACCTTTAGGTTTCCGGCCCGACAATCAACATATAACATACATGTACTTAAATTGTACTTAAACATCTTAATAGTTAACCATTCATGGTCAGGATTTCATCATATACCTGGCAGCTGAGAACTGTTACGAACTTCAAATGTTAAATAATATCATCACAGAAACTGTTTAAAGACACATTATCCTGGTCTACATGACACTATGTCCGATGTACATGTATTTGAAGTATTTGTGGTATATGTATATCAAATGAGGTTCAATAGTCAACCACTGAACCCTGATTGTGTTTGAGAATGGCTCCTAGACAACTTTCACTTTTCAGAATTCTCAGTTACTGTACAAAACAAATGTTGAAATCTATGTGTAAATTTTTTTTTTATAGAAAAGTTTGATTTGATTTGAAACAAACTTTTTCATTAATATCAACAAATTGTTTTTTTTTTTTTTTTGATTGGGGTTTAACGTAGTATTCAATGGTATTTCACTTATATGAGGGCAGATTGTCCACTTCACATTCTTTCATTCCTAATTATGGTGAAAAATCGAGAGGAAACCTTGTAAAAACTACCCCACGATTTATATCATCAAATATTCTGGGAAAAATGTGGACAAATCTCTTCCACTTTGCAAGATGAAAAGCATAATAAGAATAAAATATTGACTAAATCTACTGACACAAATGATGTATGATGATGTCAAATAAACAGAGTACATTCCAGATCCATCTAAAGCATGTTACATGAGGAGAAGAGAGGTGCCTGTTGATTGGATAGACAAAAACAGGGTCACAAGACCTCAACCAGTCATGCACATACTTACAAACAGGTAGGCAAAAGGGTCATTGCCATGGAAACCGTATCTATCAGGCAACACCATTGACTGTTTGAAAAATAATCAGCAACAAAACATCCACCAATGACTCAGCACAAAAATAAATACAAAATTTGTTTACGCCACACTAAATTTTTCACATACATGTATAATTATTATTGTTTGTTCTTTAACTTTTGTGCATTCTTTCATATAACCAACAAATGAAAAGCACAAGAATGCTTGTCCCTGCATGCTGCAACTCTTACCCAAAACCAAAATAAAGGTCGATCAGTGCTGATTTATAAGCTTGGCCTCTACTGACCCCTCACAAAAATGTTTGCAGAACGAAATGTGAAGAATAAAAAAATGTCCATATATTCTTTTAAAATTCTCCCAGCAGTTCTCCATAATACGTAGATCATGTAGATTAGGGTGGTATAATTAGTAAGATTTATATGGACTGCTGTAGAGCTAATGTTTTTGTGCTGGTAGGTACATGTCCGTGTAGTCTCTCTCATATCTCAACCATGTGTACCAATTTATTGTTTGTTTGATTTGATTGCAAATCACTTTGGTAGATTTCAGTTGTTTGATTGGGTTTAATTCTGCATTTACGGTTATTTTACTCACATGATGGTGTGCCAGCCTAATGGGTGAAGGAAACCGCCCTTGCCACAACAGGAAACCAACAAAGACAAGCAAGGACAAAAACAGGACAATCACAGGATGAAATAAAAAGACATGTGTCCTAGGAGAAGTTATGTGGCACTCCTTAGATGTGTCATCCCCCCCCCCCCCCAGGGCAACAGGATCAAAATCTATGCACTTGTATATTGTCAGAAGTGTATCAAATTAAAACTCTTCTATTCCGACTCATTAGAAAGGTACTACTAAAGACAGACTCACCATTGACTGCTGTGTGATGTAAATCCCTAGTTGAACACTTTCCATTGAATTCTGATTCAGCCAAAATTCAGTGAATACCTACAAAATTACAGTACCACAAAGATATAGGTAAAAAAGAAAAGAACACTATTGGTATAGTGTTAATACTTCTATAAAACTTGTTGTAAATCAATTTGTTTTGATAAATTATCCGTTATACATTTTGTGAGACAACATAGCACCTATTAACGCAAACACTGTAGAACATGGAGAGTTAGCAGGCTCTAAAGGTGGACGAAAACATAATTTGACTTTATATTTTCGTTTACTACCAAATAATCTCGACTCTTTGTGAACAGCAACAAACTCAACATAACAATAATGTAAAGTGTTTTCAATAAATGTTTTGGTGAAAAATCAATGCTGCTGACGACCTGAATATACTACAACAGATTCTGTTCTCAGGTAACTATAATATGTATTACCTGTACAATGGTGTCACATTTCCAGACTTCTGTTTGTCCTTGGTCATAGATAGCCTGTGTGATGTATGTGTGATGCTGTGGACTGTTATTAACAGACGCCCGAATCAAACTGCTGTGAGGGGAGCGCGGACTGCTGGGATACAGCATGCTCGAGTGACTTCTGAAACATTCAGCGATAGTAGATTGTCTCACACTGAACTGTTATGAGGGTAACGGATTATTTGTTTGATAGGGAGTTTTACTACAGGTATTTTCAGTAATATGACAGAGTTCCATCCCAATGAGTGACGGAAATTCCCCTTGATTTGACTGGCAACGAACAAAGACAAGAGTTTACAGGACCATCACTGTGCAAAACACAGACTTTACCAGCTATGGACTTCATAGTGCCTCTTACCTCGGAGAGCACCAGGGCAACAGGTTTTGTTTTAGGGGAGTTTTAATAAAATACATCGTCAATGAAAGCTCTGTTTTTCAATACAACAGTTGTGGATGTTTATATTTTATCTTGCTGATGAGTTTCTCACTTTGATAGGGCTATTTTTATAAGCTTGGGTTGAGTTAAAATCAGAAAAAGAGCTAAATAAGATATTGGCTCTTTACCTGGAGTTCATATGGAGATAAGGGGAGGTAACTGGTGATCTCACTGGAGAAGGCATAGAGCACCTGGTGGCCAATGCTGACCTATCCAAGGGGAGATAATATCTCAGATATTCTTCGACAAGTGTTGGATAAAGATACTCATCAATGTTGTTCCAGCTGGCAGTTGTTTTCTGACTGTTAACCAAAAAGTAGGCAAAGTGGAAAAGAAAGAATTCAAATGCAGCTAAAACTTAAATTAAGGAAAATACAAAGAGCAAGTACATTTTCTTTTATTGAAATTTATGTATATATTCCTCAAATCCCCACAGTATATCCTCTTGTAGCAGATTTCCTATTATAACCAACATACTCCAGACAGGCTGTGATGTGCAAAGGTAGTGGTGAAGCTGTTGCTGCTGTTGGCATTTGATAAAGGGTATAGAAGGCTGAATAGTATGGATGTTCGTTTTGTTTGTTTGATTGTGGCTTAACACCTTACTTAAGGTCATGTCACTAAGATGATGGCATCGCAGCACAATGGGTGAAGGAAACCTCCCTCCATCCAACTGGCAACAAACAATGACCACTCAGGACACACAATACATAATACAAGGACACCACAAACAGATAAGCTCCATGATCACCCGGGCGGCCACATAACCCTCTAAACTGACTGTCGCTATATGTAAAGGATACAGAGATTGAGGACAGGTCTTCCTGAATGTGAAGGCTGTATTTTACTGCCAAAAAACAGAGGTAAGCCCCCTTGTTCAAGTGTCCGTCTCGTCTCCCCCTGAAATACACAAGTAACATAAGAGTTAACTCGATTCATATATGTTGATGTCTTACAATACGACAGTTAAGAAGCCAAAGTGCTGGTTAGGAGTGACGATGAGACTCTTCGACAGTAGCTTTTACCTTTCTGTTATCATAATGATTGGTTATTTGTTTCAGTGTGGTTTAATGTCGCACTTAAGGCTGTTTCACTCGAATGACAGTGTGCCAGCCAAATGGGTGAAAAAAACACAATCTACACCACTGGCAGCAAACAAAGACAAGACAGAACAAATACAGGACAATCACAGGATATAATATCAATAAGGCATCACAAACAAATTGATTTCATATTGCCCCTCACCTCTGAGCCCCAGGGCAATGGGAAGCTCCCTCCCAACACTCCACATTATCATTATGACTGATTAATTTACAAATGTTAATATTATTGATAGCATTAAATTTCAGTTAAGTTTTTCTTAAAGCTAAAAATTAGAACTAAGACATTACCCATGCACCAGCCATCATATGATCTTTATAAGTCTCAAACTAAATACATGTAGACCTAAGCACGAACAATTGCACTTACTGGGAGACAAGACACTGGGAACTCATATGTTAGATAAGGGTCTGCTTGGAGTGCATAGATCAGCTTTAACAAAGGTCCTTCTGGTGACAACAATCTATGACCAATCTCAAACTATGGACGATTGTAGGACTTGGTCATGCAGTCAAGACCCCAGCCAACTTCACTGCCAAATCCAAATATATTCTCCAAAAGCACAGGTAAGACATTGCGTAATTCCTACAAACAGTAAATAAGTAGCATCAAGATGTCCTCATAAAACAAGACATACATGAAGTCACTCACGATCCTACAAAATAATATTACAGCATTTAAAATTTGCTTCTTTTTCTGGTCTGAATTAAATGAGTTGTTTGCTTGTTTGCAGTTGCAGCAAAACATTTGATTTTAGTCCATATCCTTGCAATGTAAGTCAATGTTAACATGACGGTGAGGACTTCCCCTCACAGTCATAGTGCATACTTACGGAATAAGCATGGAGACAAGTTCCGTGCAGTTAGATCATTAAAATCAAGGCAAATCCAATGATAATGTCACATGTTCCCCCTGCTACAGACCTTACAGGCTTCCTCCGCCACTTTACCGTGATGTACACAACTTTTTATCCGCTCTGGTCTGTCTATCGACTCGAAATCGTCCAGAACTCCACCATGATCCATTCACGCGCATGCATATAGAACTTCC
>JAVFBX010215627.1:0-21470 GCA_034783855.1 Mopalia kennerleyi | reverse complement strand
TTTATATTCATCTGCATAAGAGACTAAATACAACGGGTGTTCTGAAAATCGACCAAGGGGTCCAGCAAGACCTTGATGCAAAGACTAACGGGGCTTACAACTATCTCTCTGGGATTTAATCCAGTCTCAATTCTGATTTTTCCCTATGAATCTATAGGTTATTTTTATTGTTCTAGTTGTCTGGTGGTCGTTCTTTCTTCCTGGGTGGGTATACCTTCTGTTAATCCTTCTGCGAGTTTCAGAAATAACACATTATTACATAGTGTCTGTCCAAACAAACAAAGCGGGCAGATTCTTGACTAAACATAGCTGGAATATAATGTTGATTCCACTTTTCCCCGACGACACATATTAAATTCTGGATTTCTATTTGTTTCTGTGAATACATATTTTAGTAATTATTTTAAATTTACCACATACATACGTCTACCACATGCAAGCATATTAAGTTTATGGAGATAACACAAATATGGCGAAAATTCCAACCTTCCATTATAAGCTTAGTATGACATAACACTCATTACATTTGTTTTATAGACACGCCAGTATAATGTGCTGTAGCCTTCAAAAATCAAAACGAGCAAGGAATCCAAGAGAGCAAATAATAAAATCGTATTAGTTAAGCGCTGCAGTTATACACGTCAAAAACCACCTTAAGAAAACAATAATCGATACCATTTTATTTCTTGATAAACAAAGAATCAATTTATGACAATTTTCATTTTATGTTTTATGTAACATGGCCTTTCATGGCATTAAGTCAAAGACCTCTACGCCATTATTTGGTTTGTTGGTCGAGTCAGTATTAAGATCAACCAGCTACCCTCAGAGCACGGATGTTTCCATATGCTGACACAGCTAATATCTGCATTGCTCTGGACGCTTTCACATGGAGTTACTGGACCATGCAATACCACTGGTGCAGATCGTGAAGACTGCTATAAACATGAAAGGACAACGGTAGTTAAACGGAATGACCGTAACTGCGTTCAAAACCGGTTCAAAACAGGCGGAGTGTGTCGACATAGATTCCAGGTCCGATATCGAAGTTATGGCACCTGATAATATATACCGTGCACGAAGACTTTACCCCCCCCCCCCCCCCCCCATCCCTTTCATTAACTAGCGTCAACCAACGCCCATGCAAAAAGCGGTTGCGAAGCGCATGTCTAGGATAACGAAGTCTACAAGATACATTCCCCCATATTTTTACAATTCATAGCGAATATTCATTGCGAAAAATAGCTTTTGGTAATGAGGCCTACATAAACTGATTGCAAATTTTGCAATAAACCTCACAGAATAAAAGTGGATAATTAGGATGACATACAAATGGGTTTTTTTTCCTGAGTTCATTTCGTGGGGTTCCAATGACTTTAACGTCAGCAAAAAAGCCCAGTTTTGTGCAACGCAATTCCGATCATTGTTTAACGGCATTAAAATATATTTGTAAGCTTTTCTATACCTTAAGGAGAGTAGTGAGCAAACCTCATATTGTTTCCGATAAGAAAAACTACGTGCAGCTTGTAAACACGTTGGTGCAGTGTTGCAAACTATAAAATAAGCTAAATGACTACAACATGTACAAAGCGCACGAAGTGCGACAAAAAAAGCTAGCTGACTGGAGAACCTGGTTTACTTTTCATTGTTTACGATGGATTGTTGTTTTCTGCCGTGCTTAAGGGTATTCCACTTATATGACGGCGGTTTAGTCCAACAATAATTGACACAACCTAGATGTAAAGCGTTTCCACAATATTGGAAAGATAACTTTCCTCCAGTGCTATTAAATTAAAGATAGCATTGCTACTCTTCAAACAAACTGTCCTTAGAAAGGGGGTCTTAATAAGTTAGTGGTTCTTCCCGCGTCTAGTCTGGCGAAGGGAGCTTTGATATTTCATTTTATATAATAATGAAGATGAAGAATGTATATTTTGTTTTGTGTAGGGTAGGGGGAGCGGCGCTCGGGCTGGGTAGACAGGTACAATGAAGCCTAAGGACCTGTCACTTACAGACGAGGGTTAGGTTGTCGTGTTGGACTAGGCGGACTTGAGCCGGGGGCCTTTATTTATCAGATACGATTCGCTCAGATAGATCGATTGACTGGATGCATATGTTATTTTCTTGTGAAAAATATTATCTTATTGACCAACAACAACGTTTCATTCTCGTTTAAGATGTAATTTTCATTCCGTATCAACAAGAGAGTATAGCTTAACTGTTTTGTAAAGATTCCAGAAGCCTGTGCTTCAAGGAAAATAGTTAGTTGCTTAATAATTATTGTGTCGTTCAGAAATTGAATATTAGTTAAAATCGGATTGGGATATGGTTCTATTAACACAAACGCGTGAATGACTGATACACATTCACGTGAAACAATAGTTTTTAATAGGGCATTATACTTCTTCAAATTAACTGGCAAGAGGATGTCAATGAATCATATCATGTGTTAGATATAATGCATGGGACGAGTTTCTAAATAGACAAACCTCTCGAGTTTATTTAGGTGACCTAGGATTACAATATGCATGTATGTTGTAATCTCAGGGGTAACCCGAATACATCTCGAGAGATATATTATCGTATGGTCATAATTGTGTGCAACATTATGTTATGTGTTTGGTATCATTCAAGAGAAGTATCCATCTTTATGCCTTATGGAATTCATTAAAGGTTTTAAGCCTCTAAATGTTTTTACACCGATAACTAGACAGTGAATAATATCCAGATTAAACTTAGCCAAGACCCTTGTCACTGACCAGCACAAGAATGTGTAAGCTACAGTTATCTTTGCATGTTTTATTAGCCTTGCACAATTTTAATCTGTCTAGAGATGATACTTGTAGGTATTTCGTCTCCTGTTTCGAGACTATGCTTCTATGAGTTGGTGATCTCGATAACAGGCATCCGCCCAACAACAAGTTTACAACAGATTATATCACAACTAATCGGTATTCCGCATTTTCCCGCCAAATACAAAAACAGCATAGAACAGGTTCTCTTGTTAACTTGAAGGAGCTTCAACAATAGAGTCTCTGATTAGTAGAGACATGCGGGTGTTGTCATCTGACAAGTGATTGGTAACTGGGTAGTTGAGATACCTGGTGAGAGGCATGGGCTTAATTACAGGTAGCTAGTAAAATTGATAAAACCAGGGCAGGTGACATGGGGAGTTTAGGGGGAGAGGGGGTTCTGACATCACTATTTCTCTCTTATGTGTTCTAACTGACGACTTCCCTGGCTAAAACAAGTCTACCTGTAATCATCTTGACAGGTGATAGGAACTTTGCTTCACGGCGACTATAGCAATAACACAGTAATTTGGCTCACCTTACAGCACCTGTCAAATAATTACTCACACATCAACTCATATAATTGCACCACAGTAGATATTACTTAGCACTCGTCACTGAAATACCCGAAGCAGTTGTCTTGGTTTCGTAAAAGTGATTGAATTCCATCTCAAATTAAGTTGTCAAATCTTATCTAAAAGCTGACAACTAGGATAAGGCGAAACTCCCCTATGTTTCAGATAGATTCTAACACTAATTCTCTTTAACAGACATATTCATTAGATAATCTCTTTATCTCTGAAATAATAATTAGTAGGATGATTTATTCCTAACCCATGCCGAATATCTTGTTGGCTACATTTTTAACAATACTTTGTACACCATAGTAATGGCCAATACCTTCTCTCCAGATGTATGTAGGTTACCAATAACACAACTCGAGATTAAAGTTTATTAGAAACTTATCTCTGGTAGTTTATCTAGAACATGAGATGATTCGTCGATTTTAATTGATCTACATCCTTGTGCCAGTGTGTTTGCTTTTAAGAAATATATAGTAGTCTGATATATATATACTTGACAGTTATATATAGTTAACTTTTCTATCATATTAAGTTCTTACTACACCACGTATAAAAGCAACCAAAACTTCCAAGATAACGTAGACTGAACTCATGTTTTCTCTTATGCGATGAAGTATGGAAATGTTCCATTTTGCTAATTATTAGACAATTCCTTAAAAGGCGTTTTCAAACTACAAATGTCAAAATAGATATACCAAGTGTTCAATATAAAAACTAATTTGAGCAAACGAAGGCTTGTATTTAATGAAATTAAATTGTCCAATCCAAAGAAGAACCCTACAGATATATTTATGACAATTAATAACGCTGGCACATGGATATCGGTTAATTTCATATTCTAGATAAACTCCGAGAAACAATATCTAAATAGAGTTTAATCTCGATTTGTTGTGGATAACCAACATAAATCTCGGGAAGAAAAGGACCAGACTCATAAATATTTAAACGTAGGCTTAAACAATTAGGTGACTACATTTTGATTACCATTACTATTAGTATTTTCAGTATGGTATCGAATTCTCGGACTTTACAAAAGGATTCCTGTGAAATTTGTAAAGAGTGTAAACACATCACGAATTCGGATTGTGTTTTGTTGCTTCCGTCATTTTTACTGACAAATAGATACGCGTCTATCACTTATATACATTGGTATCGTGTTTCAGCTAAAGGATGAAATAGTTTTTAAAAAATTTAAAAAAATAACAATCACATTTATCTGAGATCAAGTACACTGATTCATTATTTTAAAAACTGTAAAGAATTACTTGATCATAAAAAAATCTGTATATGTGATATTGCGAATAAAGCATGTTTATATACTTTTTGGTCAAAGTTTCTTTATGTGGCTGGTTCACAATATATCAGGCCTTTTAATCTTGTTCGTATATATTTATTTCTTCGCCTCGTTCAATTTCAGTATAGATTAAGCACAGGTTCACTAGTATAGCTTGAAATTCATTTACAAATTACTCAAAAGTTTTCATTTAGTTTTACGTTTACCAAAGATAGCTTGATTCATAGGAATAACAATTTGCAATTTTGAATATAAATTGCAGGTAAATTCCTGTTCTGTAACCCACCTACCCCCCCCCCCCCCCCCCATGAGGTAACTCATTTCCTATGGTGACACAGTAGCTAAACCAGTCCTTCGTTCTCGAGATGGGAACAAAACTAGCTTCCGTTTTGATAATCCAGTTTAGCTCACCTTCCTACCCCTTCCCTTGTTCTACTTGCCGTTTGCATAATCCCGACCCCAAGTGACTTTCGCCTGCCCTTCATTCTCCCCTTGTCCCCACCCTCTTTACCTATTCAACCCCCTAGGTGACCCAACTATTCCCCGTGGACATTGCTGTCTTTTCCCCATGGTGATCGTTCCTGACTTATGCCCATCACCGCGGGGCAAGAATGCTCCTCTAGTATTTAAACGAGTCCAACTCGGTGTTTAAATATATTCAGGATCAGACAACCACCGAGTGAAGAGTAGGACAAACTGTAGCATTGGAAACATCTACGTCCCAGCATAAAGGAACACTTTCTGTCCTGCTAAAGGTAAATCATTTAAATTATAGTTCACCTTATGATAGGATCCCGATAAGGCCAACAAAGGCCGACTAAAAACCTACAGGAGTACAAAACATGCGTTGATTTGTTAAACAAAAATTTCAGAACTTCGTGAGGCATTATTTAGAAACGAGATGTTAGCTTTTCAGTAAACAAATACCATCATGTGCATTCTGCAGTTTGACAACCTCTTGAAATCAGACATTAATATAGTCCCTACTATAAATAAAGACGCTACCATCGCTGGAATTAATAAGCACAAATGTTCATTCGGTCAAAGATTAGCCGAATATTTCCCTTAATGACAGATAAACGCTACGTATAATGGTCCTTTAAATTCAGACAATTGCTTTGTAAAAAAATAATGTAAAGAAAAACGCGTTTAGGCATGTAGCAAAAACCAGTAAAATGGCGCCAAGTATGTTATAAATTGTACCAAATTGTATGTTGTAAGCTTAACCCAACCAAGAGTGAGTAAAACACATTAATTTTGGATGTTTTATGTCCTAACATGTCCTAGGCATGTTACAGTTCAATAATTTATCAAAATGTTGTACGAGGCATCTTTCAAACCATTTTTCTCGAAGTTTCTAAATACAAAAGGCTTTCCTAATGTCTCAAATGTTGATTATGCTCATGTTTAAAAAAATAAAACGAACTTACACATATTTGTTTAAATATAAAGTTTTGTTTACACAACTTTGCGTTATGGTCGTAAAAGAGGATTCACTTGAAATCGAATGACACCAGTAGACATTTAGTGCTTAATGAACAAAACGCATAACGAAAAGTCCGCTGTCGTCACATACATTTCACGCAATACTTTGCCATTGATTTCTCATCAAATAAGTTAACCGATTTGAGCTCATTACTATAAGAAACCGCACTAGTCGGGAGCAATTGAAACTAAAAAAATCTGCACGCTTTCAGTGTATTGAAATTTGAGTTTACAATAGAAGTCTGTTCTATCGTGCTTTTATCTACATTTAATATATTGGATATATATTAACTTACTTCTGGTGTATAAAACAGTAGGGAAAATGGGCTCCGTTGTTAATAAATGTACACAGAATATTTAGAAACTTGTGTCAGTGAGTTTATCAAGAAAATGAGACGATTCGTCGTTTTTTTTAATAATTGACATCCCTGTACCAGTGTCCCTATATGGTTTTAGAAATATATAGAATAATTGGTATAAAGTCTGTAGAAGCTAGTCTCACATAGCATTTAAACTACACGCAATTTAGCCCAGTATATGAGCGAAATGGAATCTTTTCATGACGCATCTGTCCTTACTTAACACATATTGGTGCTAATTAGGTGTTGTTGTGGAATTATGTGTGGGAAATGACTTTCCAAGTATATACTGCTTGGTAATGGAGGCTGGAATTGAAGGATATATGAGTAAGTACTCCTATTTCACTTCACATGTCTCTATAGCATGCATTAGAATCCATTTGCAATCAAATTGCATAACGCGTCATATTCTGCCTACTAATTTTCTCATTGTAACCGAAGGCTAAATTAGTACTCTGCAGGTAGCATACACAGATAATGTTTAACGCAGGCTTGTTATGTAGCGATATGGTATCAATTATTTGTAATTAAATGGCGAATGTTGTCATGACGCCGATAAAATGTAGCATATCTTTTCCTAAATTTATTATTGCACAAAGCGCTACAGCAGCTCTGCGCGGTATAAAAAAATTAGAAACATAATGCAAGGAACAAAACTCAAGTGGATTACTTTAATTGAAAATAAACTTTGGCGCACGATAGAAAACAAACAATTTCTTGAAATAAATGTTTCAAACGTACATATTCTGCCAAGCGTTAGTATTGCTATAGTTGAACGAGGAAACCAGTAGGCGCTGTATAAACGGAGGACTCTGTGGCATTGCAGCTAGACTAGATATACCAGATATAGATATATTAATGTATGCGTTTTGTATAATATAAGTTGTTTGTGTGGTTAAACCTGTGGTCATTTGTACATGTTGATTGACCCGTATTCGAGAGTTCAGAGTGACCTTGGTCAGTTAGTGATCGATATCTGTAGAAACCCGTTCTCTACAAGGTAGCTCTTATGTAACTGCTGCGCGCGCAGATGTTATGCTATGAACTGGTCATGTATTGACTGAGTGTGCTGGTCAGTGAAGGCAGACGACGCCTAACTCAGACGACAGTGACCTGCAGCAACCGTTAGCGGACATCGTAGCTTCTTTCCAACAAAACATTGGTAGCTAATATTCTTCAACATGGTGAGATTTCCTCTGTTTATTTATATGTGTAAAGTTTCTCAAGAATGGCGTAACTGCTGTTCAATGTTAGTCTAGATTAATTCAAACTTTGATCAGATTTCCAATTTAAGCAAAACACTGTTTCGCCATCACTGTTCACCTAAAGGGTAACTTAAATGTGAAATTATCTTATGTTGTCCAATGCCGGCATGCGTGAACGTCTGAAACATCACAACCGCATGTTCTGCCAAATTGGAATGTCCTGCTGGAAGTTTTTAACCACTTATATCATTTTTGCGCTATACATGATCACGTGACTATTATAGAGTTTGTTGTTAGTTACTTTGTTTCGGAGCACTCCTGTGGAAAAACATAATTACATCGACAATCTATATATACCCTGTGTTGTTTGTTTTCTTCAATACCGCATTGTTGTACCTAAAATCGTCATGCGCAGAATATATTTTCAAGAAAACTTGCATCGACTTGTCCTAGTTTTGTGATTTATAAAGGTACTTTGAATAAGCTTTCTGTGTAAGCCGCCTGTAATCGCGAAAATCTTCGACAATTGAAATACATTGTAGGAGATTTGGGTATGAAGAGTTTTGGTTCAGTGAACTACAGAAAAGTCCACGAAGCAAGGACAGTCATTAGCAGCTAGTATGCATAGAAGTCGATAATGAGACTTCACACACGATATCACAGTTGAGCAGGTGTTATGTAACTTTATTGATTGCTCCACAGTTTGACCACAGTCCAGTAAGTTGTCAGGTAGCAACAGGCTTTAACGAACCCCGCTGAGCTTTTCTAATCTACTACTATTACCACTGAAATTACCTAACAACAAATGACCGCTGGGAATAAGTATATAAGTGTGGCATTTCGTGTCGTCCAATTCAGTCTGGACCAAGCACTGGTCCGACATACATAGTCATTTCTCCAGTGATTCAACATTTCTTATGCTTTGCATAAGAACTATTCGTGTCTTGTTCTAAATCAGTTCATTTTTTCAGTTACGTTTTGAAGTATGGACATAGCCATACTTACTTTCGGACACAGCGCTTAACGCCATTCAATGGTGAAATAGGGCACATTTATGTTTAGAAATTTGTTTTTTAAATCAGGATGGTTCCGGAAATATACAGCAGACGAATCTGTAAACCACAGATGTACTTTGACAACTTGCATTTCTTTACTTTGAATGGCACTAGTAGAATTCACGGATGTGTTTGAAAACCGTGGTTCAATTAGTACCATACATGGTTTAGAAAGAAAAACCTCAGGTGATTTTGGCAGTGTTTAATATCCACAGCGAAGGAATCGGTGACTGAAACTTAGCTTTTATGGTTAAAATACTCCAGTGTGTTCATGTAATTTAATTAGCTTATCATTTGTATTTTAACTTATGACTTTCTATATTAATTCACTTCGGAAGACCCAGATGACTTTATCAACAAAAAACAACCGGAAATGTTTCTTGTTGTTGTTTGTTTTACACTTTATGCACTATATAGAAAGAATGTTATATATGTATGTATGTATGAAACATCCATGAAAAACATGTAGAAAGTGTACTGGTGTGTGATCACGATACATGGAAAAACAGTTGGTCTTACAGATCTAAACGTTCAAAGGCAGGTAAAGCAAACAACATTTTTCAAACTTTTCCAGATATAATCGAACTCGCTATTTTGAACAAAATAAAATAACTCACTAAGAAATTATTTCAGATGACAATTCATTTTAAGTTGGACTTTTTATTCTTGCACCTTGTTTAAAATGAAAATAAATAGCCAGGCTAAATTTTTTTTAAATAAGGACTTTGGTTTAATGACTGTGTCCAGTTAACACATGGAGCAAATGTCTTGACAGTAGGTGATTTGTTCTGCCATCTCATCCGGACCGGACAATAGTCTTTCGTCAGATGCCCGGGGGCGAGAACTATAAATTCCATTTTTCTGCACAACGATTCTTGTCACTTTTAAAGAATTCGCCATGAGGCTTTCCCTGTCTTCTTATCGTACCTGCCAATCGGCATGGAAAAGCTTTCATGGTCATTCAACCAGAACAATACCCATTGTATCTTGTCGGGCTCGAATGCTCCCGTTCTTGAGTAATACTGGCCATTGTTATTCAGGAGTCACTAGTCTTTGAAATGTAGTTGGACCTGGGAAAGAACTATCTTGTCGTGACCCCCGGCTAATTTTGGCGCGCACTGGTTGAAGGAAAAAGTAATTACTATAAAAGCCTATCGTATGCACCCCTCCCCACGCACCTTGCCACACCCACTATGCATACACACAAGGACTGCATCTTTATTTGTCTGTAATGACCACATGCAGTAAATAATAGCCAGAATGTCTAGATCGATAAAACTCGGACAGAGTATTTGAGAATGTAACATTTCCTTATTAACAAAGACGTATCCATATAACTATACTAAAACACCAGAGTTTGCATCCCGGTGGGGTTAGGCTGAATTTGCTTTTTCTACAATTATAAATATATTTAAGCGAGTAAACCTACAGGGCCTTAGTCATGAGAGAGACAAACTTGAAATGTCTCGAAAAGCATTCTTTTCTAATCGATTAAAAGTTACAATTTACAGCAGAAATATTTTATAAAATTCACTGTGTGTACATCGCTGTGTAATTACAAGCATGGCTGACTAATCTCCACGAAAGCTTACATTATGCACGATGCAATGTAAATCACGTCAATCCTCAACTAGGTGTGTTTTCAAACCAACTCGATCGAGTTCACCACCTTTTAAAGACGGTATATTGATAGTGCATCAATTTCATTCTTGTCCAAGCAACTACAAACTGATGGAATAAGGAATATACCTAAACTTATGAACAAAGTTTACGTATTTTTTTATTTTCTCACGTATTTAACACACATTTTATTATTGGTAGGAGTATGTGGGTTTATTGGCTCTGATAGTTGGTGCAGCCTATTGGTGCACAACGCCTGCTACTAAGAGCCAACTAGGACTTGCTTTCCTCACATAAAAACAGTTGAATTGTTTTGTGTTTAATCAAGAAATATTTTTACAGGAGCATATTTATAAAAGTATATATTAAGCAGCAGTTGGCTGTCTTGGTTGGAATAACCTACATGTATATTACTAACATCTAACATACTGAAATCCGACTTGGCGTTATCATTTGTTAATTTTTTTTAATAAAAACTCTGCACGTATGATTGCAAAATCATCACCGAGTATAAAGTAGGATGTCTCAGGTATATATATACAAGACCCACTCATCCATCAATCGATCTGCTCATTCAACAGGTACATTAGTCTTAATTATGTTAGTGTTAATACAAAGCAAGTCGTCTTGTTTGTTGTCCATTGTGTTGCGTTGGATTATTGTTCGTGGAACTAAATGGTTTCTTCATTCCAGATAGCGAATTATATGGAGTTTTCACTGCTCTTGGCACTGGTAGAATTCACTGATCATTTTAAAAATCTCAGTGGTTCCGCAGTTCCAAACTCCGTGGCCTCCTAGCGACTGATACCAATCATATATGGCGGCGGTACCCAAACAGACTGGCCAGTACCTGTGGTGTCATCCCACCATTGCACGATTGCAAGATCATCATTATTGCATAGATGTCCCCTTTCGTCTTTTCTTTTAATTTTGTAGCATATAACTTTGATTTCAGAGTTTATTTTATTTAAGCTTTGTCATCTATGGGAGCTGTGAGCATGTCACGTAGTGCTTGTCACAAGAAATTATAATGACCAGCATGTTGGTGCCATTGCTCTGTATTATTAATGGTTCATGAAAAAAAAAAACTCGATAACATAAAATGATGCCTAATAGGATGAGAAAAATAGGATTGAAGATTTAACGCAGTATAGTGAGGTAAAGCAAAATACATTGTAAGACAAGTACATAGTCAACAATGTATAAAAACCAACAAAAACATTTTTGGTTTTCTGTTTTAAGTGCAGATATAATTAAAGGCTGCTATCAAATAATGTACTGTACGTGATATATCTGACTCCATAACAAAATGTACAGGATGTTTCACAGTCGTTTCTAGGGTCAAGACTACCATGGAAGATATGTCATCGAGATTTTATTTATATCGAAGAATTGAGCAAACAATTAGATGTGGACAGCCTGGGTGTTTGCTGATCTCTTCCACTTTTCACTTGTATCTGTTTGATAAGAATTTAAAGCCGAGATAAGGTTATTTCAATCGTATGGCAGCATGCCAGCTCTATGGGTGCAGGAAACAGCCACTAGGCCACTTGGTAACAAAGGCAGTACAGGACAACCTGTAAGCGCAACACATTGACACCACAAACAGATCGGTTGCGTGTTGTCTCATGGCTCTGAGAGCACCAGGACAACAAGGCGCTCCTGCCAATCACTCACGTTTTTTTTATAAATTTAAATTAATTGTTTTAATATGATTCAGTTAAGCAATATGCCTAGGTGCATGTAGGACAAGACCGTTTAAACTTGTAATTACCAAAAAGTATTCGTATAGACACATACCTTTACAAAACTATGAATTTTAAAATGTAATTAGTATCAATCGATGTCTTGCTATTCAAGATTCAAGAAATTTTATTTATCGTCGATTTCAATATTCAGATGACATAAACACTGGGTTGCTTTTATTTCGACATAAAAACACAAAATATTATTAAACAGAATGTAGTATTAACAATCAAACACAAAGAGGAACGAAAGAGCACTGCATACAAAAAATACTCATTATATATACATAAATAAATAAATAAATAAGTAAAGGAGGATTAAACCTTAAAGGACTGACTAAATATTACATACAATACAAGATCTATAAATTTACACACAATGAACAGTCACATTTAAAATCACATTTATTGAGCATTCTTTTAAATTCATTGTAATTTTCTGTTTTACGCAGAGTATTTGGTACGCAGAGTATTTGGTAAACTGTTCCACACTTCAGCGGCTTCATATCTAAAATCTTTTAGATATCTTCACATGGGCATATTATCATGGTCTAAGTGCTATCATACTATACTTACTTACATTAAACATGTCAATCAACCAAATGTTCACAATGAAGGAAAATATAAATCTGTGGAAACCTAGTAGCCTCGTCAGCAATCTTTTGTTAATTAAGCGTCTCGACATTTAACAATTCTCAAGCGCTGGACTTATTTTTGGACCTCATCAGCCACAATAAATTAGACAACAGTTCCACGATTTTGCAGACCATTGATCCAGTAAGTTTCTACACCCATATAGAAGGACTCGTTTTTTTTGTGTGTGTGTGCGTGTGTTTTTATTTATTGTGACTATATTGTTATCGATTAGATTTTTCCCAACAGGGCAGTATATGTAACACAGCAGGTACCCTGGGGACCCTGTATATACGTACTGATGTGCGTTACAAAAATAATGTTTAACCTCATACAGGAATAACAACACAACATGCCACAGCTTGTCTGCCCAGAACTCACTGTCCACAGAACACCTACATATGCAGTATACTGAAATGATGGGTAACTAATGAATGCATTTGCTCTATATGTTTTCCTCATTCTTTCAATCGTACACTCAGTTTGTTAACCGATAACTATGTTTTTACTTGAATATAATGCCACAAAAGGTATTTCACTGAAAAAGAGTTTTTGAGTTCTCCGTTTTATGGAATATAAGGCCTCAATATACAAGAGATAGGGGATGAGGGTGGTTGTATCTTATTTAAATAATATTATAAAACCTTTTCTGGCGCTATTTTAAACTAACTATTGTGTTTGTTTATATGTGTTCTAAATACAACGGTGTTAACTTATCAATCACTAAAATAGTACAAATCGCTATTTGCTAAGCACCCCAAGTATATTATAGTTTTATGAATGATTTTAAAACTTCAATCAGGTATGCTGTTTGTAGAGATTATTATTCATATTTCTTTACACAGTTGTTATTACTATAATCCCATAAATGAGTCCATTTCAGTGTAATACAGCCTTGTGTCATTGGTCACTTTCTGTTCATTGGTACAATTGATTAATTTTCAATTAATGCAATGCTACAACCTGCACGGACTATTTTATTTTACAACTTGCAAATGCCGCCTACACGGTTTCAAAACAACCATGGATAATGAACCATCGCCACCCATCCGCCCATGTGTTCTTGTTAAAGAGCCGTCATCTTATTTATGACAGGAACTTTCACTTTCTCTCGCTTTCCACCTGTTTCTTGTTTTTCGATCCAGTCCAAACTTTCTTGCCGTTGTACTGTGAGTACGTCAGCCGCGGTATAGCCTATTCAGATGAAGTTTAAGAATAAATCTGCACCCGATTCCTAAGATCCTTTATCGGCGACACATATTTTGGGAATGGGACTTACATAGTACCATATGGTTGTGAACCAACAAAGGGGCATGGGAATAGGGTAACAAAGATGGCTGGTTGCTGCATTATGTGCAAGCGGTAAGAGATGAGCGCAGGTAAGAATCTCATAAATCAAACCTTTAGATCAATCAACGTTGTTTCCGCTTTAACTGGTTTACATTCGATGTAGTTTGGATTAAAAAAACACAATCCACAATACAGTTATTGATACAGATGTACCGTCAGTGTTGCATACGCTACATCATGACCGTAGCTGGATCTAACTGTAAGAGTACATCGCTAGTCACGACACAGTTGGATGTAGTTTGGAAGTGTTTGATATTGACTAAAATTTAAATTACCCTTTTCAAACACTTTTCCATCATATTTTCGTTAAATAAATACCGGTGTTGCATTTCAACTGACACTGTTTTCTGTTCCGCGGGTGAGAATCGCTCTGATGGACGCTTCACACCTATACCAATGCGTGTCTTTCTATTCTCTCTAACTAGCGAGGCGAAAAATATATTGATTCATGATTAAAATTACTACACGATGGCATTTATGGGATAAATAGAATCTCGAATTCGTAACCCGTCTATCAATTTTTTGAAACTGGGGTAGTAATTTTCATTTATTCCTGGAGTAAATGAAAATTACTACCCTCGTTTCGTGACTTTGATATATCCGGGTCACTCATTAGAGGCCCTCTATGTCTCTTGCACGCAGACGGCAAGTTCGTGGTTTAAAGATTATCCTCTACGCTAATTGGGGGTTTTCTCATACGCACACGTGCAATGTACAAAGAGTGAAAATGAGCAAGTCTCGAAGTGAGAATAATATTCGAGGCCACCACTCCGTAAGCTGCAGACTTCACCGTGTGTCGCCATTACTTCTGATTTCTCGGCAATTAGTGCTGATCTTCGTATAATTTGGTTAATACAATGTATGACGTTTTATCATTAGAACAGGTGAACGAGAGCGGCTTACTCCTCCGGACTCTACCGTTAGTCAGGAGTAAAAATTGCAAGCCTTATCTTCTCCTGGCTTTTGCGGTTATTTCCACTAGTCAGGAGTAAAAATTGCAAGCCTTATCTTCTCCTGGCCTTTGCGGTTATTACCAAAGGATACTGATATTAGCAACACATATATTTAGAAAGAAAACTCCGGATTGCAAATATAATGTTATATTAGGATTCATTTTATTTTATAATGGTATAATAGAGCAAAAGCGTCAAATATTTTTTTAAATTGACTTATTTTTCTTAGATGGCTGGATATGTTTCTTCACAATTCCATGTTTTTGTAGTCAAGTATTTAAATTAAAAAACGGTCATAGGGTTTTTCTAAATTCAAGTTAATTTTTGCACATTTGATAAATATGTATTTAAAAATTAAAATCCGCCCTTAAATAAATGCTTGCTTAATATCTTCAAAACTAAAACAATAAAAATAAAAACTGCACGACGTTTTTTTTTTAGATTATGGCTTTTAGATTGTGTGGGTCAAATTTCAAAGACTTAGTAGAATAATTCACGAGAAAGATGCGATTTGAACGTTCAAAATCAAGAATACGAAAAAAAAAATTTAATAAAAACAACATGTTTTTGTAATTTAATGAAAACGTGAAATAGGTTTATCTACTGCATTCATTTTTGAATGTATAATTTTTTAAAAATGTCTTTGGACTCGTTAATGACTATCAATAGGAGTCCAAATGGGGGCAAGTAGTTTGCTTAAATGTGTATTCTATCACCCAGACTGAATACACACATCTGAAGCGATCACTGTTGGCCTATATCGAAATCGCTTACGATCCAGTTTGTTTTCTTATGGTTATTACTTTTGGGTATGTACGTATCAGTTTAATTGATTGATTGTTTTTTTACGCCGTGCTTAATGAGTTTTCACTTATATGGCGGCTGTGTATTCCAACAATAATGTACACTAGCACAACCAAGATGTGAATCATTTCCATAAAGCTGGAACGTTTATTTTCCTCCAGTTCTAAGTTAAGACAGCATTGCATCTTCAAACAAACTGCCCTTAGCCAGAAGCCTGCACGTATTGGGGACTTACTTGTGAGGTGAACAGATTCCATCCATATAAATACCAATTTCGTCGACATATCGCGGAAGATTTAATTTTCAGAGAGTTGCTGGCTTAACGGAGTTATATATTTTGGTAAGAAAATAATTACCGGTATGGGTAAACATAATTAACCCATAATATGATAAATATTTTGTGTGGCTGCCGCTATCATTGTAAAGCGGAAACACTTATTTGGCAGTCTTAAGTTAGCTTTTAAAAGCATAGTTTGCTGGTAAGAAAACAAGTGTAGAATCACTATAGCTGCTACATTAAACTCTTCTTTATTGGACAGGGGCTATTTAGAATGTTAGCTGATTAAGTAATGCAAAATGTGATATTTAAGTAGTGCTCTGTTGCTGTAAGGAATGTCAGCTATATATCGGTTGATTATTGATTGGCCTCAAATCAATGTGTCAGAAAGGGACAGATCCAGACATATTTGTTGCCATGGAAACCTGAAATTTGTGCCATTTTCAATAGGAGTGTAGTTTAGCATCATATTGAGCTGCATTCCAAAGTTGAACTCTCTATCTTAAGCGGTTTGCCTTTTATCGTGTTCACGTTGTCATGTCAAAAAGGGACAGATCCGGATATATATTGTTGCCATTGAAACCTGAAATTTGTTTAGATTGATTCCATTTTCAATATATGTGTAGTTTAGCATCCTATTAAGCTGCATTCCAAATTTGAACTCTCTATCTTAAGCGGTTTGGCTTCTATCCTGTTCACGTCGTCATGTCAAGAAAAGTGACAAATTTGGACATATTTGTTGCCATGGAAACCTGAAATTTGTTCGAAATCATCCCATTTTCAATAGGATCCCAATTTAGCATCATATTAAGCTGCATTCCAAATTTGAACACTGTATCTTAAGTGGTTTGGCTTATATCCTGTTCACGTCGTCATGTCAAAAAAAGTGACAAATCCGGACATATTTGTTGCCATGGAAACCTGAAATTTGTTGGAAATTATCCCATTTTCAATAGGAGTCTAGTTTAGCATCATATCAAGCTGCGTTCCAAATTTGAACCCTGTATCTTAAGCGGTTTGGCTTTTATCCTGTTCATGTCGTCATGAGGGAAAGTTGGACCGACAGACAGACCGACCGACCGACTGACAGACAGAGTGACTTATAGAGCTGCTCAGTCGCAGCTAAAAACTAAATTTATACTACTTCTAACACGTGTAATTACATTGTATCTGTCCACCTGTGCCATATATCACAAGAAGGTTACGAATTTATCCTTCTTTAAAGCTGTATATTTGTCCATTTTTAAGTGCTTTCATATATCACAGTGTAATAAAAATAGTGGCAGATTCTTTCTTTGACATCTGGATTTATATATACAGTAATGAGTTACCATTAATATATAATTTACAGGTTGGTTAACCTTAGAGATATTTATTTTGCCAAAAATACCTATTTTTTTGCTAAGTGGATGATAATTCCGACCTGCTGATATATCCACTGTGTGAGTTTATTCCACAAGGTTTCTACCTCTTCACAGTCATAAAACAAATGTGATACAGTTTGACAATAAATGTGACAAAAAGAGCATGTAGGGTTATGTCTTATTTTTATTTAATTTTATAAAGATATTCGTCTATTTTGACATAAGTTTACATCTAGGATATTAATGTTTGGATTATTATAACATTTCTGTTGGAGAGACATCCATGCCATAAATGACGTTTATTTCCAATAATTGTTTACACAGACTAGAGTTTGTAAGGATCATTCAGATTCAGGAGGATTTTAACACGTTATTAAAATTGCTAATGTCTATCATTTTAAGACCACCTTTGTGGTATGGTTGTCTGAAAGTTTCACGTTTAATTCTATATAGTTTTGAATCCTATCTGAATTTATAGCAAAAAGTTTGTAATTGATGAAAAAAAAATTGTGTGAGATAAGATAGAAAAAAGTGACTAAGTTTACTGATTACATGTATTACGGTGACTGTCTTAAGAACAGTTATTTTGCCCAAAGGAGTCCAATACCGCTTGGACCATCGTTTGATCTGTAGTTCAATTTCTGCTCATTTTGTATCAAAGTTTAATCTTGTTATATCTTTCAGATTTGTGGAAAAATGGATTCCAAGATAGCAAAAATTGATGGTTGAATGTTTCACCATAAAATTTTTCGGCATCCAATTCATACTGACTTTGTTTTTTGTGCATTTGCTTTTAGGCCGGTTAATTTGGCAAAATAAGCTAATACTTCAAGAGATTCATTCAGAGATGACTCAGAACCATCAAGTAACAGAGCAGTGTCGTGTGATATTTTAATTTGTACGTTCATTCTCTTAATTTTATTATTTTTGGTCATTATAGGGCTGCTTATATTTCTGCACATAGCAGTAATATATAAAAAGACACTCCTTGTTTACAGCCTCTTTAAACTTTAACAAAACTAGTTATAAAACTATTTTGGTAACAACTGTCTTTATGTCCTGTAAAAATGTAGAGATCCAATGTCTAATTGATTGGCCGAAATTAAAATGTTCTAAATTGCCATGATATAGAGTTGAAAGCTTTCTCAAAGTCGATTAAAAGTATTAGACCAGGGATCTTTTGTGTTTCAGTATATTCAAATATGTTTTTCAATTTAACATTTAACTTTGTCCATTTTTGGTTATCTAATTATTTTAGATCTTCATTGCTCTATAACAGTTTTTTTCTTCAGCTCTTATATTCAGTCCACTTTTCCTGTTGAGTCTTTCTCACTTCCAGCCTGTGTATGATAGTTTTATTCTAGTCTGCACTTGTTGTTCTTGCTGTAGTTGGTGGGCCTGTTTTGCTAGAACCCGTCTCTCCTGTTTAAGTGACGACGGTATTCTAAATCACCTCAAATTCATCCATAAAATTACTATTTTGGTATCTATTTAAAAGACTTGGAAATTGTGTCTAAGAGGCAGAAGAATTTTTTAATGTTTTTCAACATAAATTTGTTCAATTACATGCTGTCATTTCATCACAACAATTTGTCATGGATGAAATTTGAGGTGATTTCTGGAAGGTCTTGACGTACAGTTAATTATCTTGCTGTCCCTGTTTATGTTGAAAACGCTTTTAAAAATCAGATCCCTGTCTTGATGTGGACAACAACAATGACTGCAGGTGGTGCGTCGTCGTTCAGTCGTGACTGTAACCTATGGCAGGCAATTAACACAAATTTTCCCACCTGTACGTTCCTCTGAGATTTTGAGGTGTTCTATTAGGGCGGATTTTAGAACATTATTCATATCTTCTTTTAAAAACTGGGCACTTTAAGGGGATTCCATAAAACAAAATGTTTCCCTTTCTGTCATGGTTTTGTGTTCTCTGTAGCTCATTTTTACCAGTATCTATTTCTCGTTTGGTTGTCTTTTCTTGTTGGGTAAGTTTTGGTTTCAAAAAGTCGTTTTCCCTCCTGTATGAACTGTAAGCTTTCATCGTGTTCTTTTATATGGTCTGCTACAAGTTTTACTTCCTCTTTCAAAACCATAATCTCCACGGTAACAGTCTGTGTTTGATTTTCCATTAGTGTGACTATATCACTTTTTGTTTTTTCTTTCAATTCTGCAATCTTTTTTTCCAAGTTCCCCAACTCCTCGTGGAACACAGCTACGAGTTCCTCCCTGTGTCTGGACGATTGAACCTGCACAGGGTCATAAGGATCACGATTTTCGTCATTCAAAAAATACATCATTGACTTCTGCTTTTTATTACCGGTATCTCCATTAGCAATCTGTTTCATACAGACTTCTAGGGTAAATTAGCAGTGTAAGTGGAATGTGCCAGAATCGCTTCACATTATCGAGCTAATTTAACACGTGCGCCAGTGTTGAGACCATGACTGGAAGTCCCGTATAAGTCGTCTTATATAATTTATATATTTTGACCCTTGCAATAGGAAGATGGCTAACTATATACTTACTGTCAAACTGGGCTAGATCAGGTTGGGGCCAGTCTATGGCATGGTACTCAGCCTTAATCATTCGTCTTCTAATTATCGCCAAAGCAATGACAGATATCGCGAAGGCACTCCCGAGCGAGATGCCCAGTGCCAGGGGAAGGGTTTTCTCCCAATCTGTTGATAGAGAGTCAGAGAAGATTGATGTAGAATAATAGAGTCAGTGAAGCTTAGTACAGATAGAGTCCGTGGAGATTGGTATAAATTCTGTCCCTTAGGAAGTCATCTTTAACAGTATTTTCTTTATAATGAGTTATATTTTTTCAAAAAGGGAGGTGGTGGGGGTACAATCTTTTAGTTATAACAGATAATGGGGAATCTAGTTCAGAAAATAATGTTGACTTTGTCCTGTAATTAGTCAGTGTAGATTGTCCTGTAATTAGTCAGTGCAGATTGACTATTGAAAGAGACCAATTGTTTAATAAGTGTCTGCTATGATATTGTACGACGTGAAGAAGGTGGATAACATAAATCAGATAAAACGTTATTTTTGGATAATGACTATAAATTGTGATCTACCTGGTTTTGGCTCTGTGGAATTGAGCAACTGGAGACGTAGAACTTCTGAGATATTGCCCATGTCATTCTTTCCAAAACAGGTGTACCCTCCAAGGTCGTGTTTCTGACAATAGACAAGGAATTCACGAGATGTTAAGACTCCTCTTCACTAACCACGAGTTTTATTCTAAACTATTCTTTATTAGGACCCTTAGCGAACCAAGCCTCTTTAACCTGAATATACAGCTACACCACCTGACCAATTCAGTGTGTTCACGGTTAACATTTTGTTTGTTTGTTAGAGGTTCAATGTCGTACTCAAGGGTATTTCACTTATATGACGACGGATTATCCACTTAACAATGTTCCTTGCCTTATTACGGTGGAAAAATTAGAGGAAACCTCGTTAAAACCACCACCGTGATTGCCGGAGCCCCATCAGGCGACTCACTCATATACCTGATGGTCAACAGACAGACTCAATCCTGTGAACAGTAAATTGGAGTAGGATTAGGAAGTGCACATGCTCCTACTAAGCCACGGTCGCCGACACTCACGGTTAAGAGGTAACAAACTCCCTCTGTTATAGTGAAATCTTACCAATCTTTTATACACTTATATCTTAACTTCAACTTTTGTTATGGACCAAAGCCACATTTTATTGTAGCATTCCATCTGATTGGGTGCCTACAAGTTCCCTGACATTCAATCAATTCTGGTTTTAGCGGCTGGATCCTCCAAGGGTTTTAGGGTAGAGTAGCTCTGAATAAAACTCATTGTTAGTGAAGATGTTTACAACTATGATGGTGAGATGAAACTCATTGTTAGTGAAGATGTTTACAACTATGATGGTGAGATGAAACTCATTGTTAGTGAAGATGTTTACAACTA
>JAVFBX010215616.1:0-11680 GCA_034783855.1 Mopalia kennerleyi | reverse complement strand
AATGTGAACGTTTTGGAAACATTGCCGTCTACACTACTGAATACGCTGTTTCACACTTCTAGTTAATGGACTTCTGACAATATATTATGTAATTAATGACAATTGCAACCAGTAACATGCCTGGCATTCAACGTCAAAAAGATAAATAAATTGAGCTCAAAAGGACATATATAAGTGTTAAAACTCTCATATATATAAAATGTTTCTGCTTTACAATTAAAATTGTAAACACTACGGTAAAACATGGATCACTATTATAAAAGAGCGATAGAAATATCGCTCCCCTTCGAATCCGCGATCCGTGAATCTGTTACTCGGCTAATAAGCCCCTACGGCAGCCGCACTTTGTCCCATTCTATCGAGTAACAGAGATTACACAATAAATAGGGAAACTCAGAAAGGTAAGTAGCATATTCACTCATGAAACACGAAAAGTCGCACTAAATGGGTTGTAAGCATGAATCTTAACATACTCATCTCCAGATGGCCACGTAAGGATGGTCTGTGTCGCAAGAGACTTTGGCGTGGGACCCTTGAACATCCAAGGCAGAGGCAAGGCGCGGGTGCCCTGTGGTAATTGAGATATAGTCGCTACAGTTGGTAGTTAAATGGTTTCATATATAATCATAAAGGGCTCCGGTATAACCATAATCTGAAGGACATAAATCAGTTAACAAATTCAAATCCGCGTCAATGTCACATAGTTTTGTAAACCTGTAAAAAAAAAAAAAATGGTTCACTATGCAAAAAAAAATTTCCACGGACATAACAACACTGTTTATACTGACAGACAACCCTCAACATTACGCATGATATCTAGAAATATTATATTTCTGTGAAAGAGAGACTATGCCTATAGTTTGCTGAGGTGAAAAGTGATACCTATAATCTGCCCCAAGCAGTGTATTCGTGTCTACAGTCCAATGATATTCGTCTTAGTCTTCTAGGTCGTTGCCCCTTTCAGACAGATTTATGTAGTGTGATCATCCTTCCGAGTAAGTGTTTCATGGTTTATAGAGAGTAACATTGTCATTGAAGAATTTCAGTCTGGCCATTCTGTCGGATAGTTTGGATCGGTGCCAAACCACAGGCCATACGGAACGTTTCTTCTTAAGAGACAGATGTGTGTTAGAAACAAGAGTCTGTACTATTAATGTGATGTTCCAAACACTATAAATCAGGTCTGTAAGTGGCATTTATAGACTATACTCAATCATATCTGGAACACAGGTGTGTAGACGTTTCGAATATGAACCGACATGGAAATTACTGCTTAAGATAAATATTTAATGACTATGGACATTAATAAATACAGGTTTTACAATATAATAAAATATATTTATGAAATATATGTAAAACAACAGTTATTAAACAGTTATTTTCCTGATTAGTAATGTTATCATCACCTGAAGGAAAATGACTATGGACGTTTAGTTTTTGATGTCCGTAATTTTAAAGACTTGAAGTTTTCAGTCACCCAACACATAAAATGTGATTGCCTATAGGTTATCAGATATGGCTGACTTCCAATCTCCTAAAAATTGAACTCTCGACCTTTCTGCTCTTTCAATCTTATTTCGAGAGGTCGTATTTTATCACCAATATATTTATAACCACAATTACAATTTTTTCGGTAAACATGTTCTTTAAGTTTGCTTAATTTCGATTCATGTTGATTGCTGATTCACCTTTTTTGGCTTTTAGAATTAAAATGTGTAAATTATGCAATACGCAGTTCTAATTGTGTTTTTTCCTGTTAACTTATTTCCCAATATACGATAGCTGCATCTGGAAGCGGATTAGACTGGTTTGTTTTTTCTTAATATGTTTTGGGTTAGGTCTCTTTTGGTTGATGTTTTCTACAGTTTAAAAAAGTCCTGATCGGATTCTAAAGGCTTTTAAAACATGATACAAAATTATTTTTTACAACATTGGGCACGCGGCGAGAAACAGTGGCTAGTATATTGGAGTTCCGATTGCCCTTATATGTACTGTGTAGAGTAACGTCTCTGATTGGCTGAAGTTTGCAACGTTGAGACACAAGGTGATACTGACTATCGTGAGTATGTCTTGCAGTAGTCTTTTCCATGTCTTAACCTCAGAAATAATCTTCTGAGACGAATCTTAAGATAACGGACATTAAACTCCATCAAACCGTAATCTGGCTTATCTCCCATATCGTTATCTGGCACCTGTGTAATCAGTATTTGTTTGGATCGGAAATTGCTAATATAATGCAAATAAAGTTCTGGTTTACAAAACCTTAAGTTTATAAAGAATATAAACAAGGTGTATCATAATCACTTTGACATAAATTGGTTCTGTTTTCTATTCAAAATTCGAACTTTTTAACATATTGACATTTTAAAAAATTTCAACTTTTGTGTATGTCCTATTCAGTTTATTTCATTTGTCTTTTTGATATTAACAGCCAGGCGTTTTGCTGATTGCAATGATCTTTTTGATTTATACTCCATAAAGTCGTAATCTAGCTAATCTCCAATATCGATCTTTAATAGAAAAATAAAATAACTTGACAATGCTCACGCCACAGCCCTGACTGAAATACCGCTGAATGTGGCGTAAAACACTTATCAATCAATCAATCTGTTGTCCATTCATACAAATACAGACCAGGTGTTCCCCGAGGTTGTAGTTTACACTTGCTTGAGTATTTTATTTTATAGTAAATTTAAAAGAAGCAGAGTCCTCCCAATGATACTTACGTGGGTATATTACCATACGGGACAAACACACCCATCGTTTAGATGGTCAACATGCCATGTAGGGGCATTTCGAAAACGTCTCTATTCACGTCACTGCTGTTCAACTCAACGGGACAAAAATAGTTCAACTGTTTACCGGGAATATAGCCACACGTCTGTCTATCGTGATACAGTCGAATCTAAATATACACGTATACTGTTTGTCATTGTAAGCCATTTGGGAAAACATTCATTGACGTCAAATCTTTATATCCTTATAAGGAGTTGTGCTGCATGTTTGTTTGTTTGATTGAGGTTTAACGTCGTACTCAAGGGTATTACACTTATATGACGACGTGCCAGCCCAATGGGTGAAGGAAACCACCCTTGACACCACTGGCTACAAACCAACAGGACGCAACACAGACACCACAAACAGATAGGCTTCCTGTTCCCCTTTAGCTCTGAGAGGACCAGAGCAACATGAAGCATGTAGGTCTGCAATTATTTGTATAAATGTCAGTAATCGACGCTTTTCGGAGAATAAATGTAAAAAAAAGAATGTTAATACAATATGTGAATACATATGTATTATGTAAGAGAGGAAAACTTTGGTTGCCTCCGCCAGATTTGAACTCGTGAGTCTTGCTTGTCGGGCCAGCGCTCTAACCGACTGAGCTACAGAGGTATACAGCTGGAACACCTGAATTGTCCTCCAAGGGAAGGGGACGAATCTTTCTCTATATGAATATATATATTTGTCCTTACTGATGGTATTGTGTGTATTCGATGGTTTACCATGCAACTACATTTGTTTCCACCGTTATGTAGCAGAAAGTTTGGCTCATTTTCCTCAACGATACAAACAAAACAAATGAGAAATAAAGTAATTGGTCATAATATATGGGTGAAAGATAGTGCCTGGCTTTCTCAGCATGCTTTGGCAAACACACACACAAACTACGTCATCTGGGTAGATGACCTTCGGCATATTCATTATTTTCAGATGTCAACAATAAGTCGGACAAGCTTCCTTCCTTCCCGGATCAGTCTCGTAATTTATCTAAATAGTGGCAGTTAGGACAGTAACCTTGTTATTATCTCTAAAGCTGTACCCGAAGATACCCGTTACAACACAGCTGACAACTTAATAGAAGATATAACGGGCTACCAGTGCTTGGCAAGGCTTAGCAGTTGGATCATAACTCAAAGATCACATTCTACAGCTCTTACAGTGAAATAGCAAATTTAAATCTGTTTAGTAACCAGCCATTTAACGATGTTTGCCAACTTTTTATTATATGTTTGTTTGGTAGGGATTTAAATCCGTACTTAAGTTTTTTTCACTCAACAACCAGTGTGCCAGACAAAAATGTGGAAGAAACTATCCTTGATGCCACCAACAGACAATTGCAGGCATTATTACAAAGACATCAAAAACAGAAAGCACCAAGGCTACAGGGACCTCCATCCCAACCCTCTGCGACTTTGCATTGAGGAAACCACTGCAAAACCATACAAACTTAGTTCGACCGATCTTTTATGTCTTCCGGAACTTTTCTAAAAATAAAGTATGCGTGATATAACCAAGCCGTCATGTATATATGAGTCTGTTTGTAGTAGTGGGCTTTTACGAGTTTAGTAACAGCTGATTCACAAATTAATTGGAATTCGATATAATGAACTGATCGATTTACCTTACGTGAAAATATGTCTCTTTACAGCGTGAGCTTAAAGGCCCACAAGCATTAATACAATCTTATTTTCATCTGGCAACCCATATTTTGGAAACAGTTGAAATGTTTTTTATATTTGTTCATAAATCGATACAAATCGTTTTAAAATAGTGAAAATTGCAACGCATTTGATGGGTCAGAAACTTGATAACGTAGGCGTTAGAGGAAGACATTATTGCGCAATCCCATACGACTACGTCACAACATGGACTTTACGCACAAGACCTTACTAAGCGTGATATATGTAACTAAAACATAATCGTTTGTTATAATTTAACACAATTAGCTTCATTCAATACCACAAATGACTAAATACTAAACAGGTGTTCCATTTTAAACTCCTCAAGAGCTCGCAGGATAATCGGTCTAGCAGATAAATCTGTACGTATGATTTTCCATTATCACACAAGCCCCGCCAAACACTGGCATAGCAATAGGATGTAGATCTTAACCATTACGCTCGCCCTAAGTTCAATTTGTCGAGACCGATTAATGACTTTTTGGTTCCCAGACGTCCGTTTGTCTGAGACTAAAGGCCAAAGTATTATCGATAACAGATCAATGCAAGCCATTTGCATCGATTGCTCATCGTCTGTGGGTGTATTGGAAGCCACATGGTATGATCAGCTGAGTGAATGGCCATATACACTATATCTGATTAACGCGGAAATGAAATCGAGATGGTCATCCCCACATCTGCCATGAAATCATTGGTGTTTGAACGTCTGAAAGAGTGTATATTTGCAGAATGTGACATAGCGTTTTGGAGTACAATAATATCTGCTGAAAAACAAAACAAATTAAAACACAGAATTATTCCTGAAAAATCATCACATTTACGATGTCCTGTACAAAGTGGTTTGCTTAAGGGGTCTAAACCTGCTACAGATTTTCAAAGTCAATCCTGTGTATTAAGGCCAAATCATCAGAGGATCCCTTCGTTTTAATAACTAGTATACTACCTAAACAAATTGAATCACATTGTCAAGCAAATTGGAACAAAAACATATATTTGCTTATAGCTCACAGAAAGAAAATATGACATGCCCCCACCAGGGATAGAACCCGGCACTTTTGGCTAACAGGGTCAATACTCTACCGACTGAGCTATAGAGGACGTCGATTGACACCTTATCGCGTTACAGAGCAGCAGTGGTTATCTATATTTTGCAAGAGATACTATTTGTTTTACAAACTAACTCTTTCTTATGGTTGTTTCGAGAATTAAGTTCTTACCGTATTACAGTCTACAAATCGGCAGAAAGTATAGAGACTCATAATGTGAGGGTGGGGTGTGAGTTTTCCGATGACACATCTCAAATTGGTTCCTTAAACGTTTTCCTGATATCTTCATTATACACGGGTTCAACTCAGTTCAATGCTCAACTCGTCCTTTTGGAGTACAGAAACGACCTAGATAGTTTTTTTGAAGCTGACCAAATCTTTAAGCGAAAAGAAGAATATGGATTTATAGCTGAGCGAATTCCTTCTATTATTTTTTCGCTTTAAGAAAAAAGTATCTTTCAACATAACGGTACAGCAACATAAACAGACATGCTGTCAAGATACATATGGCTTCTGTTTACAGTTTAGTACTGTAGCTGTAGTGAAGGATTAGTGCACATCACTGAGATTTGTTGTTGCACAAAGTAATAGGTTGACAAATTACCCGTCTAGAGTGTGATAAATCATGGCTGGCTAGCTTATTGACTTCGCTGCATTGAACAATACATTAAAAAGGTTAACTAAAGTTCAGTTAACAAACGATAAAATATAACAATGCTTACTTAGTGCCTTCTTGAAAAGGACAATAAGAGAGTAGAATGTAAGTTTGTATGAATGCTTGCATGAATCGCGATTTACCAATATTAGTAGCATATTAATATGTATTTTATTGTCGATTACCGTAAGATAATGTTAAATCGTGGAATATGTGCACATCATCTGTGTCATTTATTTGAAGAGAATCCTGCTTTATAATACAATCAATTAAAAGGCCTTTGAATTTGAGACCGAAACAGTGTTTGCTGCTTCCGAGAAATTGTCTTCATAAAGGAAACATTAGCACCGTTCGTTGGCTATAAGTAGATAGATTTAAAGCTACAAACTGTGAATGTTAATGTGTTGGTATAGTGATAATAAACTATAAGTTAAACTATTACTACGCTGGCCATAAGTGTGTCTATGTAAAATTATAGAAGTTTTATGACTTTTTCATGTCGATAATAAAAGCTGATTTGATGTTCCTGAATGACTCATTTAAGCATAGAGACTACAGTAACTACTTTCTTGTCCGAAGAAGCTCACACCAATTACATTACTTCTCTTGGACCAGTTAAACATTTAGGCCATGATGGTCATCTGATATGAGCCACCCTGGGGCACTTGTCCACTGCCAGAAAGACAGCAAGTTAGCTTCGTTTGGATAAACGGGTTATCCACTTAACGTCACATCAAGGTCCTAAACTCTTCCTGCAAAGTGCGGTCATGGTATATGTGTTAAACTATGTCATGTGTTAAACTTTCCAGATAATTTAACCAATTTCAAAGGACAAATGCCTAGTTGTTCAAATGAGCAAGGCTTATGTCGCTTTGATTCGTATTAATTAAGCATTTTTGAGCATTGCTTTTGCCCGCAAGCCATCAGTAACTCTGTCTACTATATGGCCAGATTAGCCAATTGTTATTTCGGCTACAACATGAAACAACCCCTGCTTATTTGAGCTGCCCTACAAAGCCCTTTCAGAAGTATTCACCACCATTTTACCAGGCACGGTAATAATTTGTATAACAGGAAGCTAAGACCTGAGCATGTTAGGCCTATAATGTATGATCAGAGGAGCAAATTGTTGTAAGAGTATTTCGTCTTCAGTCTATTGTTTTCCGACGACTGGTAAATTTAAATCAATAATTAAAAAAACATTTTACAACGAATTTTGTGTATTTAAATAATAATTGATTTTTGTCATAGGACAAACCAACTTGAATTAATTTTGTATTTTTTGATAACAGTCATAAATGATAATTATTTGAAAATCATTGATATTTATTATCGGATATACAAATTCTAAACACATAGTCTTCAGTTAGATTATTTTTCCAACTATTTTTTTCAAATGTTAAAAAAATAAAATCTTTCATTTTAAATATACAATGTACCATAACTAATCCGAATCTACATATTTTACACAATGTATATCTTATTTTTTTTTTCTGCTGTGATTATTTGTATATACAAATGTAGGTTATGTATATGTCAGCAGAACTTAAGAGAACGCAGCCTTGGCTTTGTTCATTACAAATGTAACAAACACATGAATATAAATAAATGTGTCTTCGTCTCCTTTCAAAGACCTAACTTTCAATTACTTTTAAAAACACCCTAGCTGTTTCCTGATCTGTGATGCACATTTGTTGAACAAGAGTTGCGTAAATCACAAAAAAACTCAGGATATTTATTTTTAGAAAGATGGTATCCCCACCCTAATAATCATGAAGGTTCTTTTATAACGTTGAACCGATATATTTCAGAAAGTAATGCAAACGGTTTTATGCTCTCAGACCTAACGGGTACACAAAGCCGATTTGTTTGCGATATACTTTAATTGCGTCCTGTGATTGTATATGGTGATTTCCTTCACACATTGGGCTTGAACAAACACCACCATAAGAGTGAAGTAAGCTTAAGTGCAGCATAAACTTCAAATCGAATGAACTTTGCTGGGAAAACTAAGAACCAGACTTACACAGAATGTATTTGAACATGTGTAATGTATTTAAATGTGTAATGGTTTTATTCCGACTTGAGCGCTGAATCCGAACAGTAAGTCATTTCCAATGCCAATTAATTGACTGTTTCACACTTTTTGTGTGTATGATTTTACGACAAATTGCTTGTAAGCACTCGATTGGCTAAGGGGTCCTGGTATTGTGTGATTAGCTGTCTTGTCCGAGCTGATGGCGCGAGGTCGTCAAGGTCAATGGACAGTTGTCACGTCTTGTAATTCGTCAACTGAAAACACAGGCCAAATAAGCTTCGTTTGGATAAACGTGGTAACCTATTCTTCTGATAACGGCCTGTCAAACCGAAGACAAAACTGGGTCACTGCCGAAGTTAGAAGTGACTAAAGCCATTTGGGATCTTGGAGCCTGGCGTATCGATTAAGGAAAATTAGATTGTATCCCTAACAATCGAGGAAAGCAGATAACTAATATGTCAGTAGCACATAGTCATAGCCCAACTTCCGCTTCCTTGATGAGGGTTCACGTGACCACGTCTGACTTTTGTTTAGTTCATATGTACCAAAACTCCCACGTAATTCCTTATTCTACACATCGGCTTCAAATAATGACAGCTCGAGTAAAAAAAAATGCATACGTCAAGACTTATTATCTTGGTTATGAACATGGGTTTCGATTTGGACAGTCCGTGTAGTAAACCCTCCCCAACTGGGATTGGAATTTTCAGTTGAAAGTATCACACATCAATTTGCGTGGTAAATTTAAAAGGTCGTGCATGTTTTAGAAATGCTTAAAACAGTGCGATTTCTTCACTGAGGACTGATAAAAGAGGCTCAGTTGCACAGCTTGACAATACCTGCTTGAACTGAAATTGTTCTTTTTTGTCTAGTATTGAGCTGTGTGTTAAGTTTGGGTAATAATCTGTCGACGGAATATCTTACAAAATTCTAGTTGTGTTACTTGGCCTCGAGCTACGCCTTGCACTATTAAACAACATGGATTGAGAATTAAACGATAACAATAATCTAAAGCTTTTGACCATAAATATATACTTCCGCAAAAAGTTGACGGATTAACATCCTTACGAAGAAACCCATTCATACTGATGGTTAAAGATGGTGACCAAAGGCGCTCCGTAATGTCAACAGTAACGATAACACTCCATGTGTAGCGCGAAACAGCTGCATGTACATGTTGCGATATATTTTCATTACGTCCTGTGGATGTACTGTTTTGTCCCGGTTTCGAGAGGATCAAGGTGGATTTCTTTCACCCTTTGGGACGTCTATACCCTGTTATATGAGTTAAACAACCTTTAGTACCGCGTAGAACTCCAATCAAATAAAAAAAGATAAAGGTACCCGACTATGTAGATTTCCCTCACCCATTGGAAGTTATATACGCCGTCATTTCAGTGCAGCGTAAAACTCAAAATAATAGAGGCTTTGGCTGGTATGTCTTCCGCTACTGTGTATTTACATGTTGGGGAAACTAAACACTCAACTTAGAATGTGAAACTCTTGCAAATCCCTCAGTCACTATTTTGGTCACTTGCGTTTAAAATATCGATAGTTTGCAGATCCAACAAAACTGACAATTAAGACATTTAATCGTATAACTTTGCACGACTTATATTGTCCGTTATTTTCTTTGCATGCACAAATTCTCGTAGTTTGTAGTCTGAGACCTATTCGGCACCAAATCGCCAGCAGTAAGTACCTAACCCTAAACCTGGCCGAAGTCTGCAAAAATAGGTTAGTATGCAATAGATATTGATTACACCTCTTACATTAAGCAGTGAAATGAATTTTATGTCATGAAAAGTAGTTTAATTATCTTAGCATAACACTTATCTAAATCGAACAGATTCTAGCTTACAGAGGAGTGGTGATTGTCCACTTCTTAGTTTTCAGAGAAGTGACCTTCAACGTATGTACTACACCTTTTATTGAGTAATTTGGTAGTTTGCCATTCAAACTGCTGATAATCTAAGGGTAACTAATTAAATCAGACAGGTGTTAGTAAAACAAATCTGTACTAGAATCTAAGTGTTACCCCAAAATAATGAAAATAGTCTGTCTATTCTCTATATACGTTATTTGAGGCTTTGCTTTGCTTTGGGCTGATACATGCATATCTATTTCGTAGATCCTATCTATTTAAATTTCTATTCATGTAGAAAGTCCCTTGACAGAGTGGTCTAAGTGGTTGTTATTGGTGCGTCACTCTAAGGCTGGTGGGTTCGATTCCCGGATGTGTCTCAGGATAAAATGTCTAGAGTTATCCCAAAATAACAGAACTAAGATTAAATTCAAAAGGTTTTCTTGGTCGAACTGCTGTCGGTATACTGCAAAGCTGTTCCAAAGGCATCCAGACGTACCGTATACGTGGGTAACCAAACATCCGTGCATGCTTGCTAAATTTCTTTAATATGAATGTGAAAAAGGCACTGCCTGTCTACAGTTTAAATATATGAACGATGACAAACTGTATTACTTAACTTTTGTAATACTTTTCCGGTAATGTAGGCGCGAAATCCTTTGTGGGCACAAACTACATGGGTATTTCTGTTAACCAAATATTAAGTTCGTTGTTCGTAGATCAACGTAGATCAACAGATCAACAACTACGTAGATCAACAACTACTATGCAGAACAATATTTCGAATTATATTTCTAAAACGTAAATCCGCATTGAATATTGGAAATCCATATTTATACTACAGAAAGCACTCAAAAAGCAAATATATGTATTTCCCATTGGTGCGACCCGGATGTTGTTTGTATGTGTCGAATTGATCAGCGACCGATGGAAGCTATTGTTATACATAAAGATTAAAACGATCTGGAAAGACGTGCAATGTAATGGCTGATGGCAATGAGTTTTATAATAATAGCCATAACTTTAGTAGCTCGGATATGCTCTGATAGAAAAATAGTTTGACTGTGTATTGTTGTCATTAACTACGGCTGTTATTAAGGAGCTTTGTTTAAGGCCAAATGGACGAAGGAAAGCACACTCGGTGCCATTGACAACAAATTTCGACAAAATAATCACAAACTGCAATAAAAGACATCTCAAACAGATCGGCATCGCGTGTTCTTCCACCCCATGCACTTTGGTATGTATAACAAAATAACATGTATCTTCGCTTTGAAATGAATCTCCGAATCCTTATAAATTAGTTGCATGACAGTTTGTTAAGTATGTCAAGGAAAACAACAACATGGGCTTGTGTTTTAATTAATCTTCTAGGCTATCATGTTCCGTTTTCCAACACACAAACATGTACCTTGGCTGATCAGAACAAAGACAGCCGCCTCACGAGGAATTCTATGGTTTCTGTTTTTAACTGCGTATCATTTTATTTACAATAAAATGTGTAAGAAGTATTTGTTCACTGTAATAAGCGAACACTTCTCAACAACATTTCTAACTAACCTAACCTAACCTAACCTAACCTAGGTGAATGTTGACAACAACATTAAAACAAGATTT
>JAVFBX010215605.1:0-10334 GCA_034783855.1 Mopalia kennerleyi | reverse complement strand
CCCTGAATAAAAAACAAATCCAATTTCAGAAACTAGCATTCAGAGCGAAGACGAAGATGCAGATGAAATCATTTTGCGACAGGTTCGAGAAAATTTCAATAAAGAAAGAGGGAAGTCGTCAGCGAAAATCAGCAAAACATCACACAAAATCACAAATGGTAAATATTATATATAAAATGTATAACATGTATAACACATAAACCTTGTTCATTAAAAATGTATTTGTATGGTAATGATAAAAAACAATGACAAGACAGAGTTGACCGTTTGCGTTCAACAGACGGGACCAATTAATGGTTGATAGACTTTGTCTGTACTATGGCGTCTTCATTCTGCTTCAACGACCCTCGAACGAGGCATGTGCTTTAAAGACAAACTCACCCTATTACCTGTATGTGGTGTCTATCTGTATGTGGTGTCTATCTCTTGTGTTTGGGTTTAAATGAACATACATATGCTCTTATTGCATTGAAATATTTACCTACAGATTCCAAATTTAAATGTGAAGATTCTGAGATGGAATTTGGTAAAACACAGGAACCGAACCTAGTAACACATGACTCATCAAAGAAAGAGGTAAGGTGTATTATATTTAAACAACTAAAAATAACCGAACATTTAATTTTATTACGACGTAGGTGTATGTCAATATATATTAATCTTATTTACAGAAAAAGTAAAAACATTTATTAATTTCTTAAACAATCTCCATTAGCTATGCTAGTGCATGATCTGTGCATGAGCCTTGGCTTCGTAGTATAGACCATTGATGTATATTATGTATGTGTTGACAATATTTAAGTGTTTTTTTAGAAAATCAATATTAACAGTATGATGTATTGTAATTACTTTGTCATAGCACTTTATGATTTTTAACAGATTTTCTAGTTCATACTACAATCAAGCCCACGGCCCTCAGAGCCAGACACCAAATCGGAAACAGTATAATGCCGGAATGCAGTGGTATATATTGTAAAGCGAAATTCACTTGCCTAAAAAAACATTTCGTTTATTTCCTCTTCTTCTGAATAACATTGGTGATATGACATTATCTCTTTCACAGTATGGTCTCATGGCACATGAAAGACAGAAGAACTCTCCAGTATTAGGAGATTCGAAGGTTTTTGGCGATGATAAAGAGCAAGCTAAGATGGATTTGCCGCAAAATAGGACCATTTTAAATCAAGTGATAACCCATAACGGAAAAGAAGGAATACGGTGAGAAAAAACATGGTTTAGACATGTGCTTGTCAGACAATTACAATGACATTAAAAAAAAATTAAATAAATCTTATGTGGGTTGTTTAGGAAAAAGTAGGATTGAGAATTTGTATGAAATATCTGTCATTTATGTAGACTGCTTGTAAAAGATGAAAAAAACTCTGAGAATTTCAGAAAACCCAATAAATATGGGGATAATGAAGCCCCCTTGCGTCATTTTCACTGGCATTACAATGAGGAAATAAATTAATGATCAACATCAACTATGTACTCAAAATGAGAAATAAATAATAATTTGAAATATTAAAACACAAGATTTAAGGTGTGTCATAATCAACATAAACTATAATATAATTTTGTCCTAGTGTATTCCTGGTTGATTACTTTTACCCTTGTTAGAAATTAGTATAATCAAAGCCCCCCGGTCAATCACAGCCCCCAAACCCCTCATTTCTCATCACAGGACTGTTAAGTTCAGACAAATATCATGACTTAATAACATATATATTTTTCCCTTCTTGGTGATTGTGTTAAATTACATGCTTGTTCGAGAATGTTTAATGCAAGAAGATTGACTATAGGTAAACTGAACCAACTGAATCTGAGCAAGAATGAGCCCAATCGAGTACACGTTCGCATCTCCAAACTCAGTTTAAATGATACTAATTCGATTGATTTGGATTTTAATTATATGTCACAATTCTTCAGCAAAACATTTATAATACACTATTGACATATTTATTTTTTTCCTGAAGCCATTGTCTTGAATTTATGCAGTTACTCTGGTTTACAGGTATGTTTACCATTTTGACCAAGGCAATATGACTGACTTTGTTGTGGAGGACGCAAGGAACAGTTTAGTTATGCCTGGAATTGCCAACAAGTAAGTTACCTCCATTTACACCAGCGGGTTTCCCCAAAAGTACCAAATATTTGCTTAAGTCAAATACTGCAAGTCAAATAATTTTGTCAATAAAATCCTTAACCTAGGGTACAGACAATTTGAAATCTTTGTTAAGCAATGCTTGGACTTGCATTATTGGAGTACAGGAGATGACATGCATCTTTATATCTTTATGACTGCAAGTTCATTGTTACACGATCCATCATGGAAATCCTTGGCGCTAGTCCATATTCATATTTTTATAATTCATATGTTAAAAGTATACATTATTATTGTGAGTTTTAACTTGAAAAATCGTTAACTTATAAATGATTGTTTGCAGAGTTGAGAAAACTGGAAGACGCATTATTCAGGAACTATTCGGCTGTTTGAAGATCGGACTTGTGTGCATCGTTCTGTTCATCCTGGAGCTACTTACATTTGTTTGCAGAGATCTATTAGGGCCTTTGGTGTTCGGAACCATGTCTACAATCGGCGACCATCTTCTTAAACCAGCTTTTTCAGGACTTTATAACTGTGCAATCAATCCTGTATTAGTTCTTCTGTGGAACATCTTATCGGGGTTAAGACATGCTTTGGTGCCGTGCTTTGATATCACACGAGAACTTACTGGACAAATCACCACCATTTTGAAAGGAGTGAGGCTGGTTGAGATAAATCAAATATCTCGACAATCTATCCCCTCATCCCAGTCGTGTATCTCCCACGAAGACATTGTATAGCTGGGATACACAACAGAAATGCAAGAGGCACGTGAAAGTTTTCCTACATCATGTTGTTACATGTCATTGCATTATTGGCAGAGTGTTATAGAACAAATCAAATTATATCCGGTGATTTTAAATGATTGTCTTAGCGTTTTTCCATGTAAAAATAATTGGTCTATCAGCTGGAGAAGGTGGAACGGAGTCTGGAACGGTGAACGAATTTTTTTTACAACGAATGTAGGTACAAGTCATAGACAAAAGTGAATGCCCTTTCCGGAACAGAACAGACCAAATGTTAGGCCTATGTTTGTGAAACTTAGTGGACACATTCCCCATTACCTGTTGTTGTGTCTATTGTTAAACCTATTTAACTATTCAAACACGGAACAAAACAAAAAAGGCACAAGCTCCTGGAACTATAGCGATTTCAAGATTGTCTTTACGTTTCAGTTTATTATCCATACCCATTGTAGTGTATTGTTAAATATAGCGGAATATTTTAGTCAGTCATAAATTCCATGTCGCTTTATCTTGGGATTGTCAATATGGTTTAAAGTTAGCCAACAGCCAGTACCATATAAGCGAGACTTAGTTCCAAAGTCACAGGGACATTTTTGAGCTCGAGGATTAATTCAGAAAAACGCTTTATCAAAAACCTCTTCAGTTTGTTGTATGTAACGCCTATCTGATTTAAACGGGCTTGTGTTCGCATGGCTCATTCTTAATGAACGATTATTAAACCTATAGATTTACTTTCGTTTTATATTACGTTACCTCAAATTCTATTTCACTTCAGAAAATAATCGTTAAATTGTTGGATAAGCGATTAAGGAATACTCGTAGTGCTTCCAATAACATAGTATAATCATACAGCTGATTAAAAAACAAAATTAAAACGAATATAATATAATTGTTCAAATGATTGTGGTCATTGACGATTTCTTGCTAGGCCCTTGGAGCCTGACGAACACTGTTTTCTCAACCCATTTTCACGAATATAGGTTGGGATGGGATTTCTGTATATATTCTCTGAAAGCTCAGATACTCAGCATTGCAAATAATTTAATGCAAATTGAATCAATAGCAGCAGAACAAACAAAATTAAAACGAGTATTTAATTTGAACAATTAGTTCATCTAGTAGAATGGCCCTTGAACTGAAAAAATTGTGTCTCATTTTTTTGGAAATTTTTGTCTGTTCAACAATCGAAAAAATTATGAATTGAAACAAATATCTTTCTGAAAGGATTTCAAAATATCTAGGACGCACTTTTCTTAAGAAATCATAAGAAACCCCATAGGCGAATGGTCAGTAATAGTCGGAAAACCCCCCCTGAAAGATAAAACAAAGTTTAAAATTGTAACTAAATTTAGTGCTAGTCTGTATATTATAAGTCCACACTTCGCTTGATATACCGCGTAAGATCTTGCTTGTCATCTTCTAAAGCATTGAATCGAAAATTCATTGTATCTGTTGTGTGATTTAGCTTTCATATTTATATAGTCTGAAAGTTGTTTAATGGAATAATTCTGTTATGTATTCTTTTACTGAAAGGTCCACTATGGACTTTCCCAAGAACCCGTTCCCTTACTGTGGTGTGATTCGTCCGTTCCCTTACTGCGGTGTGATTCGTCCGTTCATTTACTGTGGTGTGATTCGTCCGTTCACTTACTGTGGTGTGATTAGTCCGTTCCCTTGCTGTGGTGTGATTCGTCCGTTCCCTCACTGTGGTGTGATTCGTCCATTCCCTTACTGTGGTGTGATTCGTCCGTTCCCTTACGGCGGTGTGATTCGTCCGTTCCCTTACTGTGGTGTGATTCGTCCGTTCACTTACTGTGGTGTGATTCGTCCGTTCCCTTACTGTGGTGTGATTCCTTTTAGATATTTGTTTACTTATAACCAATAGATTTGCCCAAAAGGAAAAATTCTGATACAAATTCACATAATCGTAATTTAATCTGGATACTTCCCTGGGACATATAAATTTTCACGCGATATCGGCCTTGCTCATATTTATTTTGTTGGCGGAGAATTGACTGGATCTGCATATATGTTCTCTTTTTGTCCAATACAATTCGGAATTTGGATTCGAATTAATTTTTAAGACTTTAATGTACGTTGTTATTGGGTTTTCTGGTAATAAATGAGAGAACATTGTGACTGCTTGTGTATAAATCCAGTAAATACGAGAGATAATCATTGATTTCTTGTGGGACAAGATGCTGAGTGGTTGCTGGGCTGCTAATAACAAAGTATATCAACTTTGCTCATCATGGTAAACTATACTTTAAGACGTTTAATGATGCTATGAGTCCTACCCCTACCCCAACAGCAGACTAAAACGTAAAGGCAGAAAATTGCGATTTAATGTTAATAACGGGTGACTTTAATGACAGGTGTATAACGTGGCAGTCTAAACAGGATAATAGCGAACTTAAGGTCTGAGATCACAGATGTAGTGATATTGTATTATTGAATGATTTAATTAACGAAGCACCATGGGATGTGGCCTACTCTGTGTTCGATGATGTGGATGATATTGTGTATTATTGGAAGGCGACATTTATTTCATGCTGCAGGGAAAGTATACCAAATAAACAAATTGTAGTAATGCCCAAGGACAAAGCATGGATGACCAATGGTGTTAGACGACAAAATGCGCCACCGAAATTGATGTTACAAGAAATTTAAACCAACCCAAAATGACTCCGACTATTTACATGTTATAATATCTCGCAGAGAAGTGGATAGATAAAAAAGCTAGCTATAAAACGGTACACAGAAATACAAAACAAAAATTATCCGAGGCTACTCTAGATTTTTAAAAAAATATTTAACATTGATGAAATCAATATTAGGCACAAAACTAAAACCCAAAGTTCCACCATTATTAAAGGCTGAAGCATTTTGTGAAAACTTTTACAAGCAATCAACATTGGCCGAAACTAGAGCCCTAGACCTTCCAATACTTACGTACATTACTAACTCTCGACTGTCAACTATTCAAACAAATCCTAAAGAAATAACAGACCTCCTCAAATCACTTAATGTACATAAAACATCTGGTAATGACGCCATTACTAATGACATGTTACAACTCACAAATAAAACCATTTCCCACTCATTAGCAAGACTGTTCAATTACTCTCTAGACAATGGTAGATTCCCTGCAGCATGGAAACTATCTACAGTCTGTCCTATCCACAAAAAGGCGAACGAAATAAAATATAAAATTATAGACCTGTGTCTCTCCAATCTTCAGTTTCAAAAGTGTTAGTAATAAAACGTATATATGAATATTGTATGATTAATGATATCGTAATAAGTGAGAATTCTGGCTTTAAACCAAGTGACTCTACAGTAAACCAAACGATAAAAATAGTACACTCCATTTATAATAGCATTGATAAAGGTCTTGATGTATGTTTAGTTTTCTTGGATGTCAGCAAAGCCTTGATAGAGTGTGGCTTGATTGTCTGCTTTTTAAAATTAAACAAATTGGAATTTGTGGCACTCTCTTTCATTGGCTGGAAGACTATTTAACAAAAAGATCCATTGAAGATTCTATAAACGCAGGTATGGCATGCGAAGTGTTTCAATATTAAATAAATTGTATTTGTTTGAAAAAGTTCATATGTTTGAATGAAAACATAATATATGTTTTAACATTCTACATTTGCATGCAACAAATTTATATTTTTATTGTATATTTTAATTTATGTTATAAAAATTTTCATTTGTATTCAACACAATTATATAAATGTTTTGTCTACATATTTATATTTGTTCATGAATTTATATATTTATTGTCAACATTTTTATATTTGTTCATGAAACAGTTTAAATTTTATGTTGTAAAATTGCATTCTGGGAAATATAATAATTTAACCAAAGACATTCATCAGGCGAGATTTCATGACTGTTTCTGTCATATCCGATAGACCCGGGAAACTGACCGCACAGTCTGTAAACTTAAAGTTCCGTTAATGGGCGGACTTTTTGTAATTTGTTCATGTGGATGTTTCATGCATATAAATCCAAATCATCGCATACATATAAAAACTTTTACAACAAATATATAAATTTATATTTTAAACAAAGTAAATATAGAATACTGAAACACTTCGCCTGCCATAGCCGTTCGTGAAGTTTTTAAACTTATGTATCAACTAAGGTACACCGGAATGCAATAGGACTGGGCTGCTAGCTTAGATGGATTTAAATCCGATTAAAAACAGAAGATTGGCCCCAACGTCTGATATAGGGAACACTTTTAGAACAGGCTTACCGGATATATCTTTTGCCACCAACATAATCGTTCGCCCGACAGACAACTCGTTAATTCCTAGTTTTTCGCCTTGCACATCAACAATATCCAAGGTCAACTTAGCTGGATCGGATGTCAGTGGGGTCACTAACATAGGGGACAGAGACCTTCAGTTAATAGATTGGAAAACATAATTATTTTAATTTCATGAATATTTTGTTGTAATTTACACGGAAAGGAAGAAAGTCTGTAGAGTCATACAGGTTAAATTACAATTAGGCTGCAACTATAAATCTGAGCGGAGTTGAATTAGAGTAAGTTAGAAGGCCTATAATAATTGTATTACCATTCCTCTACGCCGTTTGGTTGGAGCAGAGTTTCTTGGCGATATTCACAAGACAGCGAATGGGTTCTGTTCTCCACCAGAGTCAGGTCTTCAGAACCCCACCACACTTCTACATCTACAGTATACACGCCAGAGGACTTCACATTCTGTGGGAACAAACCAGATTTTGTATTAATCGATTTGTGTTTTAAGCCAGGCTTATAGGGTGATTAAGTTGTAGAGCTACGGTGTATTCCAACGATAATGGACACTATAGCACAACGGTTTAGTTTATAGTGTTTCGATAGTGTTGGAAATTTATCTTCAGTGCTAAGTAAAATACAGCACTGGTACTTTCTAAAAACAAACTACCCTTAGTCAGATTTAGGGCCCGTTTTATATTGAAGATTTATTTCTTTATCCTACGTCTGATTAACTCGATTAAATTCCAATTACAGACCAATGGCCAGCATTATTGTGCGAGGAGAACTTGGTAAATTAACGACCTTCCGCTGGAACACCAAGCCACATATGGTCCTCCAGAATAAAACCAGTGACCTCCGAGGTGAGAGGATATGTGGATCAGAAGTAATCACGTTATCGTTTAGACTACTCCGCCACGGAAGGTCCCAATTCAATAAATAATATATAAAACTATATCAGGAACTTTTCATTAGGACCATTAACTGATCTTTCGGTCAATAAGCGAACTGAATTTGGTAGTGTCGAAAAGCTTTGGTCAAAAGAGTTGTAGTTTTAATCCGTGGCAAGAGAATCCCCAAACTTACGTATAACAAACAGTCTGCTCCTCTATAAGAGCGATCCAACTGGGCCGTGATGGAATAAAGAACATGGTCTTCGGTGGAAGAAAGCGGAACATGGCCATTCTGGCACTTGGCGATGGCGTGAGCTGGTGCCCTTGACCGCACTGCTATATTGGCTACACCATCTGTATTCTTGGGGCAGATTATTTTAACTGTAAAAAGATTGATAGATGGTTTTACGCCGTGCTTCAGGGTATTTCACTAACATGACTGCGGTGTATTCCACAAATAATTTACACTAGCACAACCAAGATGTGAAGCGTTTACATATGTTGGAAAGATAATTTTCCTCCCGTGCTATAGTAAAGACAGCATTGCTGCGCTTCAAACAAACTGCCCTTAGCCAGTGAGCAACTGTAAAAGAACAAATTAATGTACGATACTGAAGGTTACGATTAAGGCGAATACATTGGTGGAGCTGTAGACTAAGGGACTTCCCTAACATCATTTACAAGCCATTATATAGAGAGCATAAGATTCGTTGATTTTTAGTAATCTGCATCACTGAGCTAGTGTTATAGCTATTCATAAACCTATTTTTTTTTTTTATCTCTATACTAGTATTAGTTTGATTGGGGTTTAACGTCGTACTCCGGGAGTCAGGGTATTTCACTTATATGACGGCTTGTCCACTTCACACGGTTCCTGGCCCTAGTATGGTGGAAAACCGGGAGGGAACCTCGTAAAAACCACCCCCGCGATTGCCGGAGCCACATTTTGCGACTCGCTGATTAACCTCGGACGTCGTCGGTCGACAGACGGAGTCGATCCTGTGAACGGTTTGTTTGGGGTTTAACGTCGTACTCAAGGGTATTTCACTTATATGACGACAGATTGTCCACTTAAATGTTCTTGGCCTAATTACGGTGGAAAACCGGAAAGAAACCTCGTGAAAACCACCCCCGCGATTGCCGGAGCCACATCGAGTGACTCACTTATATACCTGTGGGTCGACAGACTGACTTGTGAACGGTACATCGAAGTAGGCGTTAGAAAGCGCGCTCGCTAACCACTACGCCACGTCCCTCTCTATATTAGAAAGTGTCCTGTGATCGCGTTACAGCCATAATGTGGGGCCAAAAGTCAACACACATTAGGTATTTTTTTTCTGAAACTTAAAAATGTTAGAAAACAACGTAAGAATATTTGCTGGGATACTCTAAAAGCAACCCTCTGTAGGTAAAGAGTAGAGCTCACCTTGCACAGCTGTGTAATCGCCTAGGGTGTTAGAAATCTGAAACCAGGAAAACAATAATTGACAGTAGCACAACCAATATGTGACGAGTTTCCATAATGTTGGAACATTACAATTTTCCTCTTGTGCCATTGCTACTCTTGAAAACAAACCGCCCTAGCCATTAGTCAGGAAAATATTTGAATAGGTTTAACAGTGTGGAAGGTTCCTCCCTTATGACTGATGTGTACGTCATGATATAAGGCTAACATTATGGGAAATACATACTCCGTAAATCCACATTCTCAATTACCGAAATATTAATTATAACGCCATAGACAGGGATTTTTAACAGACTTCACACTATATAGTGGATAATATTTAAACGAAGTAATAAATCGGTTGGACAAGAATCGAATGTAAGGACTAAGGAAACATTGAGAATTGGTGTAAGCTGTATAACGGTAGGCGGATTATTGAAATGGAAGTGGTAACATTAAAGACTCCCATTGAGAATTGGTATAAGCTGTATAACGGTAGGCGGGGTTATTGAAATGGAAGTGGTAACATTAAAGACTCCCATTGAGAATTGGTATAAGCTGTATAACGGTAGGCGGGATTATTTAAATGGAAGTGGTAACATTCAAGGCTCACATTGAGAATCGGTATAAGCTGTATAACGGTAGGCGGGATTATTTAAATGGAAGTGGTAACATTAAAGACTCCCATTGGGAATTGGTATAAGCTGTATAACGGTAGGCGGGATTATTTAAATGGAAGTGGTAACATTAAAGACTCCCATTGAGAATTGGTATAAGCTGTATAACGGTAGGCGGGATTATTGAAATGGAAGTGGTAACATTAAAGACTCCCATTGAGAATTGGTATAAGCTGTATAACGGTAGGCGGGGT
>JAVFBX010215594.1:0-11681 GCA_034783855.1 Mopalia kennerleyi | reverse complement strand
TCACAGGATAGAGGTCACAGGATACATCGTCTCTTACTTATCTCTTCTTGTAAATCACCTCTTCACACATGTTAATGCATTAGCTTGCTTTATGTGTCATTGAACATAGACCTGACTTACATAATCATGCTCTTCAATTGAGCACTAGTTTTGTATGATTTATTTCATGATGTAAGAACAAAACATTATACCCGGTTAACCAATCTTGGGCATAATTCTCCCCTTTTCGAGCTTCTCTATTCTTGTTTATGTAAAGAGACATCCTTATTTGAGGTGCCCTTCTGGACCCATTGAAGCTGTCAAAATACGTTCTTCTTGTAAACCTAAAACGTTCTGTAGGATATATCAAGCGTTAATTGTATAACGTCAGAAATATTTGATAGATCTTATAAATAAACAGTCGCATACGTGTATATCAAGGGCTTAAACCCAGCCCATGTCCAATTTTGGCCGGGTTTGTTTTACCCTCAGAGGGCCAATAAGTACAAGACACCAGTATTAACTTTGACAAAGTATTAGTAACAACCACTTAAACGCTGACTTTAACACTTTATAGCTAAGATAAGACTTTGTGACTTCCTTTTTTCAAGATGTCATGTTTGGACAGTTATGGTTTTTTTAGCCCTCTATATATTGTATTTAATAACCTTCCAAATGTATCCCATGATGCTTTTTGTTCATTGTGGTTACAGCGTTCCGTGTCTGCAAAATGCGTGGGTCACATCATAAGCTTTAATGCTAATAATACAATAAATTAGTCGAGAATGTATGCAATGTTTCCACGAGATGTCGGTTACAGCACGTTGAATAACAGAGCCAAACATTTTCTCTGATGTCTTTAAAACTGTACCTCTACCATGGCGATTGCTTATCGTTAACCTAGGAAACAATGCATGTAATAACGACTTCACTCGTTTATCATTTGGCTTCAGTTCAGCGTGAAATACTTTCTTTTTAGTGCTTGCTTCAAAAGAACACTCCGTTAACCGGATACTTTTGTTTCTTGTCTGCTGATTGAGCCATGTGAGAAAACGGCTGTTTGTCTGTCCCGATCGTGCATTACAGACAGTGAGGCGTTGTAGACACCCTCTACCAATACACAATGACAAATGGGGACTTAAGCATCTTTCACTTTATCTTGATCATTTGTACACGTTTGTTGTGTTAAATCCTGTTGACAATGCTTCCTTGTAGTGAAACTATTTTACTGTACTTGTACTCGTTTCTACCACTCGACTAGCCACAGGTCCCACGTTAGACATGTTTACGGTAACGCAGTTATATTTTTTTAAGCAGTAGAACCGACAGAGACAGACATAGGTCGAGAACGGGTGTTCTGTAAGGAATAAGGTGATAATTGGAATGATGAAAGCTTTCAGACTTAGACTAGAGTTCTGCATGAACATAGCTACCATTCCAAGAAGTTTGGGTAGGCTACATAATTTGTCCTCGCTTAACATTCACTATATTTGAACTGTTCCGTTTCTTAAATAAATAATGCAAAGAATGTAAGTTTTACGTTATTCAAATATTGTATTTTACACAGCGGTAAAGTGATTGTAGATAAATCAACAGATTAGCTCATTAAAATGTAAGTCTCATGTAGTCGGTTATTCACTTTTACAAACGTACAGTTACAACAGGGAAGCTTCTATATCGTAAAACAAAGTCGAGCAGATTGTTTTTCACCAAACAGTTATGTCTACCTTGTTTGTTGCACCTGGAAGCCGATCCATGTACTCTAGAAAATCCTTCAGTTCTCTTCGAAACGGGTGAGATACCGCTTAATGTGGCGGAAAACACCAATCAATCAATAACATTATACGGCTGATTTGTCTTGAAGATGATACTTTACTAACAGAGTGCCCTCTGGCCAAGGGTATTTTGTTTGAAGAGTAGCAATACTGTCTTAACATAGCACTGGAGGAAAATTTACTTTCGATCAATATGGAAACGCTTCATAATTTGGTTGTGGTAGTGTCAACTTTTGTTGGAATACACCGCCGTCATACAAGTTAATATCCTTAAGCACGACGTAAAACACCAATGAATTAACTAACTAGTAATAGAGCAGTGTTATGGATAGGGCTTTCACTAAGGTAAACAAACTGTGGTATTCAGGGTTAATTTAAGAGTGCTAATAAACTAAAAAAAAACTCTGTTTGATATTCTATACAATGACTTTCTGTAGACGGTCGATCAACCATAACTGATACAAGCTACGTTTTAATTGATATTTTATTTACGAGCGGAATCAAGATTGCATAATTAAAATTTAACTTAGATTGATTTTGCTGGAGATTGACTTCGACTAAATTGATTATACTGTGCTGTCAAACATTAAACTGATTTTAATTATTTAAGAAATCAAGACTGTGGTAATGAATTTAATTGCATTATCATTGGTGTAAATAGATTGGAATATTGTGTTTACTATCAACCAGTTGATCTTTGTTCTGATCAGAGTTTTCTAATGCAATCTCTATTCAAGAACGTTACACAATCAGTCTTAGTCACTGAGCACTGAGCAGCAAGCCTCCATATAGAACAAAACTCACAGATAGAGTGCGATGTGAACAGTGGTCAAACGTTAAGGTCTCGCTGGACACCTTGGGCTCAAACTGAATCAATTTTTGTTTATCACTCAGATTAAAAGTTAGGTATTCAAACAATAAGAACCGGAAATTCTAATTACAAACAGTTTAATTGGAGCCAATAATTTAGTTTTGCCTTGATCATATATTCAATCATCCTAAGACCATTAATCTGATGAAATGTGTTGTCAGAGAATAAGACAATACCAACTCAGCATGGAACCAGTCTAATTGTGTACATTCATTATCTCACAATGTGCTGGTCAATATGCCCACAGTAGCCATGACATACATATGACGCGTGTCATTTAAACAGGAGCAGATTTTATAACGGCAAAAAAAACTAGAAATGAACGTCCTTGTCTTGTTGTCAAAGACGGCTAACCAGTGCATAATCAATCACTAAACTTGTCCGCCTCTTACCTGGTTTATTTGTTAGCTCCGCTCTGAACATTTCCTTTAATGAAAACCACAAGAAAAACTACAGCGGAGTATACAGTCTTTTGGACTGCATTATCTTAGACTACAGAGTGCATACAAATTTAGTTACAGGTATAATACGACTGCTACAAGGAAGCAAAGCTTTTCAATTTATAACTTTGTTGATTATACAAAATCTGAATCAGGGAACGGTTCATAAGTTCTCGACTTTACCATAAAGTGCTCTTCCAATCTGGGAAACATATTACCATCTGTATTATCAATAAACTAACAATACACCTAGAGCGAAATAGTTGCCTTTTAAGTCACAAAATCCACTTTGAAAAAAATAATGATTTTTATTTGGAAGATATTTAAGTAACAATACAAATACATTAAACCCCCCCCCCCCCCCCCCCTTTCAACGAAAACAAAAAACAGAGGCTTAACTGCTGCGAGGTTTCCATTAATCTCCAACAATTTTGGTATGACTTTGCAAAAATTAAAGGGAAATTAGCTATTTGTTATTGGAAATCTGAAGGGTTTTTTTTTTGTTACTATCATAACATCGGCAGGTACAATAAATTAAAATCATGAAATAAAATTTCCATGTTTAGCCGAAGTGTCCAGACCTTAAATGTAAACCTAATATTTACATTTATATGTAGGTATGTATATACAAATGAGAAAATCAACGTTTGAGCTTTGGGAACAGTGTTACTCTGTCTGTGAGTTGTATTCTACATGGAGGCTCGCTGCTCGGTGAATTACACTGTTTGTGTAACGTTCTTGAATAGAGATTGCATTAGAAAAAGACTCCGATCAGAACATGGATCAACTGGTTGATAGAAAAAACAATATTCCAATCCAATTACACAGATGGTAATGCAATTAAATTCATTACCACAGTCCTGATTTCTTGATGCATCTGTAAGCCGGACAGAAAATATCAATTAATACAAAATAAGTTAAGAGGTAAGAGGCGTGCTTTATTGATGATCCAACTCTGCCTTACAGAAGTTGAAGCAAACTGATTGAAAACAACAAACCCATCCCATCTTCTTCGCAGACTGGACGCCGGAAACCGTCCCATGTTAGCCCGTCAAACTGGCCACGCAGCGATGCATGCCGGGAATAGCAAAACCAAAATATGAAAAGTTTCCATGTTGTAGGAAAATAAATTTTCCTCCCGTGCTAAGTTAAGACAGTATTAGTACTCTTCAAACAAACTGCCCTTAGCCAAAGGGCACTCGGTTATTAAAGTATCGCCTTAAAGACAACTGAACCTAACGAACTGAATGATTGCTGTTTACGCCACATTAAGCGGTATTTCAGCCGTTTCGAAAACATATTCTATAAATAAGTAAAACTTTTTGTGTGTAATACAATACATTTATTCCCATTTTCGTAACTTGATCGTAACTTTGGTTATCATCAATTAAAGCACCAGTTGAGCCATCAAATCCTGTGCTGCTAAGCTGTTCTGCACTCTGGTTGGTCAGCCAATTTTGAACTATCCAATGATAGATCAGTGAAGTCTGCTGTACACAGGATTCTGGTTCTGGTGTTCATCTTTAATGGATGATAACTAGACTTATGATCAGATTAGGAACATCACAATTTGTGTATTGCATTTGACAGAAAATGTTATTCTTATGTAGAAAACATGGTTTTTGGGTGCTCTTGTCCTTTAAGTACATGGCTCGGCTTCCAGGTGCAACCATCAAGGTAGACATAACTGCGATGTTTGGTGAAAAACAAACTGCTCGACTTTGTTTTACGGTATGAGGCTTTCCCTATTGTAACTGTTACTTTGCAAATGTGAATAACTTGCCTACAAGAGACTTACATAATGTGCTAATCTGTTGATTTCTCTAGTCACTATACCGCTGTCTAAAATACAGTATTTGAATAAAGTAAAACTTACAGTCTTTGCATTACTTATTCAAGAAGGGGAATAGTTAAAATATAGTAAATGTTAAGCGAGCAAAAATTATGCAGCCCACCCAAACCACTTGGAATGGTAGCTATGTTTATGGAGAACTCTGGTCTAAGTCAAGAGATTTCATCATTCCAATTATCACCCTATTTCTTACAGAACACCTGTTCTCGACCCACGACTGTCTCTGTCAGTGCTACTGCTTAAATAAATATAACTGCGTTACCGTAAACATGTCTAACGTGGGACATGTGGCTAGTCGAGTGGTAGAAACGAATACAAGTACAGTAAAATAGTTTCACTACAAGGAAGCATTGTCAACAGGATTTAACACAACAAACGTATACAACTGAACAAGATAAAGTGAAAGATGCTTAAGCTCCCATTTGTCATTGTGTATTACTTGAGGCTGTTTACAACGCCTTACTGTCGGTAATGCACGATCGGGACAGACAAACACCAGTTCTCTGACATGGCTCAATCAGCAGGCAAGAAACGAAAGTATCCGGTTACCGGAGTGCTCTTTTGAAGCAGGCACTAAAAGGAAAGTATTTCACGCTGAACTGAAGCCGAATGATAAACAAGTGAAGTTGTAATTACATGCATTGTTTCGTAGGTTAACGATAAGCAATCGCCATGGTAGATGTACAGTTTTAAAAACATCAGAGAAAATGTTTGGCTCTTGTTATTTCACGTGCTGTAACCGACATCTCGTGGAAACATTACATACATTCAAGGCTAATTGATTGTATTATTAACATTCAAACTTATGATGTAACCAACGTATTTTGCAGACTCGGAACACTGTAACCACAATGAACAAAAAGCATCATGGGATACATTTGGAAGGTTATTAAATACAATATATAGAGGGCTCAAAAAACCATAACTGTAAAAACTTGACATCTTGAGAAAAAGATGTCCAAAAGCTTTGTCTTAGCCATAAAGCGTTAAAGTCATCGTTTAAATTGTTGTTACTAATGCTTTGTCAAAGTTAATACTGGGGTCTTGTACCTATTGGCCATCTTGGAGGGTAAAAAACCCGCCAAAAATAGCCATTGATATACACGTATGCGACTGTTTCAGTTTATTTATTAAAAAATTCAACTGTCTCTGATGTAATACAATTAAAGCTTGATATATCCAACGGGACGTTTTAGGTTTACAGGAAAAACGTATTTTGATAGCTTCAATGGGCCGAGAAAAGGCAAATAAAAAGTAGATGTCTCTATACATAAACAACGTTATAGGTGAGAAATAGAGAAATGAGAATTATGTCCAAGCTTGGCTAATCGGATATAGGGTTTTGCTCTTATATAAAGAAATAAATCATAAACAGCAGTGCTAAGTTGTAGAGCATGAATATGTCAGTGAAGTCTATTTGCAATGACAGATAAAGCAAGCCTATGCAATAACAGGACTGTGTGAAGAGTTATATTCCACAAGATATACAAGACGAGATAAGTAAGAAAAGATGTATCCTGTGACCTCTATCCTGTGAATGCACTTCCGTAAATACGTTTGTGTGACACAATGCTCCGAACAAAACTAGTGTAGATAACCTCAATGAAATGTCAATATTTTTAGTCGAATTTCCCCATGATCCTAAAGTTCGAGGCACCTAAATAGTGGTTCATATTAAGTCTGATGTCGAAATGTTGCTCTACTGTTTAGATTGTGACATTGTCGTAATCGTTGTGGGGATAGTATGTGCTTTACGAATTTCTCCGAAGGGAGCTGCAGTTACTGCTAAAACAGACGATGTACTCTCTCTCTATTGATTCGTCGGCTTCCAGTTCCAACAGGATTGATATTAAGTTGTGATGCTATTAAGACTCTTTGTGTAGGAAAGCGCCTGTAGGCTTTAGGGACATGATCATAACAACAGCTAAATGGCTTCCCGATATTACTATCCTCTGGGAATGTTACGGACCCAACCATTGGCCGACAGCTTAATCCACTTGTTGCTGTTCTTTCCAGCTGATGCCTAATTTTTTCGGCGGGGAATTCATGGATGTTATGTCTTTAATAGCGCCCCAGGCCATCATTTGTGTTTCACATCGTTAACACGCTCATATTAAGCTTAGCCTAAATCCATCAGTTAGTTTTGCTTTACCATGATCTAATGACTGAACGTCCCCTGGCTATTGGCAGTTTGTTTGAACAGTAGCAATGCTATACTTAGGAATCTTCGGAGGAATTTGATCCTTTCACTTGTAAACACTTCACATCTTGCTTGTTCTACTGTTAATTATTGTTGGGATTCACCCCCCTTCGTATGAGTAAAATACCCTTAAGCACAATCAATCAATCAATCTAATAATCACGTGCAAAGGTGCTAACATATAGGTGTAAATAACTCAGCGTGTCTAAATTGTAGGGCTGAAGGATGTGCGAAAGTCTTTGACGGCCTAGAAACATCTTGGTTGTACGACTGTAAATTATTGTTGAAACACACTGCCGTCATATAAGTGAAATACCTTTAAGCACGGTGTAAAAAAAACACCAACGTTACACAAGCGTACTGCGGAAGGGTGTACTTAAATCTGTGACGACGATCTCTAAACAATCCAAATATAATTAACTGTACTGTTTAGACGACAGCCGCGATCTTCACAGAAAATATTGTTCATACAATTTGACTTATTATGACAGGCCTAAATAACACCCGGTTGCTTTTAGCATCCCGAAGTTACAGTCATGCTGCTCTATTACTAGACTTACAAGTCCTTATCTCGTTTTGAAACCTCATCCAACCAGTGTATAATCAATCATTTAACTTGTCCGCCTCTTACCCGGTTTATTTGCCAGCACCACTTCAAACAGTTCCTTTAATGAAAACCACAAGCACAACCGAGCACACAGTCTATTTAGAGTTGATTAACTCACAGAAGAGAGTGTAAATAGTTGAAGTTATGAGACGAATGACACATAAAAACAGGCGAAATGAGCAATGTTTTTAATACGTGAATCCGCTTGACTGTACAGTGTCTCTGTTTTTGAAGAAAACCTCTTTATGAAGTGTTTATAGAAAGCAATCTGCTCTCCGATAACTTATTGAGGCGTTTTGTGCCGCGATTTACCAAGCCGTTGTGAAGCGTTGGTTACAGAACGATTTTACTTGTTGACTCAGTATTGCCATTTCGCTAAACTATGTGCTCTAAAGTGTGACAGCTGCTTTCATATGAAGACAAAGCACTAGACTAACCGTATTAATAGGAAACACAAGCTGCTTGTTCGTTATGTTGCGGACAGGTTTCAAAATTTGTTATCGCACTGGAATTTCGACTGAAGAACTGCACATTCCTGTCCAGGCTCATTCCAAAGATCGCTCTCATCGTAAGGGCAGTTGAGTGTTGGATTCATATTTCTACTGCGTGTAAACCATAATTATTTGTTGAATAAGAATATCAATCACTCAAAGAAAGAAACCTCTAAGCCGTACGTGTATATAAGACGGCTTTTGATCTGTCCTAAATACACAGAGACCCTTTATAATAAAGGTGTCAACTTTATAATGAAAACCGCCGTGACTCAAGTTTACTGGGTATATTATTAATGAAGTACTTTGCCACGAACTTGAAATTCTACTGCCGCCTCGAGTACATTTCAACTCGGCTATAACGGGGACCATATGTCCCTCATCGTGTACTGTAACGAAGTAGGAAGTAGGAATGTGAGGCAGTCTTTCATAACGTGACTACCTTAACAGCTGTGTTGATGTAAACAGTGAGAATAGTGTTCATGATGTACACATATCAGCCTGTAATTAAGATTTAAACGTTGATATGTGTTCAGATTGGGTGACCATCGTACTACTCCTGTTCCAGCCATCAATCAACCGATTTACAATTTTGATTATAGCTATTTTCAAAATAACATAATCGGCGTTATATCATACACAATCATTTCCAACCACCATTTGATAAATTTCTAACCAGATATTAAAATAAACGATACAAAATATGGTAACAAATAACCGGGAAATAGCGAAGTAAGACCGATTACAAAAAAAATATTTGATCAGATATCAATACCAGATTGTTGTGTATATTGATTTAGTTAGCCTGATTCTTGACAAGGGGCCCTTCTGTTTGAGCGGTGACCGTTTCTGAGAGAATCTGTTTGAATTAGATCTATTTTCCATATGTTTGTGTTCACGTATTAAGACAGCCCAATACTCCGAGAAGTGGTCCTAAAAATGTTATCAGTAATTGTTTTTGGATTTTCGGTCTTATTTATATTTTAGAGCACAGAATAGAAAATTACAATAATTTCCCATTTTTCTGGCAACCACGGGTAATCCAAAGTCGTTATATGGGATAAAAATAGTTGGGTTACAACGTTATACTAATCAAACATACAATCATCCGCAGATCATAAATCTGATCAAATTTGTTGTCAGATTATAAAACAATAACAACTCGGCATGTAACTAATTTAATTGTGTATATTCATTATCTCACGATGTGCTGGTTAAAATGCTCAAAGTAGCCATGACATGCGTATGACGTGTGCCATTTAAGTTGGAGCAGATTTTATTAGGGCAATATTAGCGTTAATTAAAAAAAAAACAAATCTGGTTAATGAAATATTTTTTGAGCAACTTGTTCATGTGACAATAATTCCATTATGCAAATATAACATTTTACATAATATGATTGACATCCACGTAGTAAAGAACAATCGGAGTGCTTTACAAAAAAGCTAGAAATGAACGTCTCTGTCTTGTTTTGAAAACACAGCTAACCAGTGCATAATCAATCACTAAACTTGTCCGCCTCTTGCCCGGTTTATTTGTCAGCTCCGCTCGGTACATTTCTTTTAATGAAAACCACAAGTACAGCAAATTATACGAGCTTTTGGACTGCATTGACTAAGACTACCGAGTAACATATAGGTACAGGTATAATACGACTACTATAAGCAAGGCTTTTCAATATATGACACTCTTGATTATACAAAATCTGGATCAGTGAACGGTTCAAAAGATCTCTCCTTTGTAATTTTGTAATGTTTTATTTACAGAGGATCTTATACGGTTACACGAACTAAGAAATAATTTCATCTAACAAAATTACAACATAAGAACATAACGTATTTCAAGCTACAAAGCGTACGACATTAATTTGGATGAGTAACAAAACTGTAATGGGCCAATAATACAATATTTTAAAGTATACACAAAATTCAATAACTCCACGAGCTATAACCAGTCTCACTTTAACATAAGTGATAATATCAATGGGAAATAGGTTAATTAATTGATTGGTGTTCTACGCCGTGCTTGAGGGCACTTCTGAGACTTATATAACGGCGGTGTATTCCAACAACGATTGACACCAGCAAAACCAAGATGTGAAGCGTTTCCATAATGTTGAAAAGTCAGTTTTCCTCCAGTGCAAAGCAATGACAGCATTGCTTTACTCTTAATGCTGTTCTCAGCCAGAGGGTTAGAAAAAAGGAAATCTTCCAGTTTTGACTATGTATGCAAAGGCTGAATCAAATATAAGATATTATCTTGTAAATCAAATGAGATATCACCACGTAGGATAATACCCAGTAAATGATCTGGCATAAGTATAAGTATAAAGAATAATGAATTCCAGAACTAATGGTATTTGCAATCTGAGTTAGCAGGGGTTTTCTGTAGGCAGCATAGGCAGGGCAGTGAATAAAGTAATGCATAACCGACTCTTGCTTGTAAGAGACAATATTAGATCTATATAGGTCGTAGTGCAAGTGACTAAGGCCGAGACGCATTCTACATTGGTGTACCTAGGCGGAGTCAAAAGAATATGAATATAGAGTTGTTGTGTTGAATTAAACAGGGGGATATGATTTCTTTTTAAACGTCTTTTAAAATCTCTCCTTTACCCACACTGCGCTCTTCCAATCTGGGCGACATACCCACCGATTACCCACCAACGAACAATACACCTAGGGCGAAATAGTTGCCCAGTAAGTCACAAATATTCAGATATCTTCGTCAAAATGAATCTACACTTCAACACATAACACTCTCTACCACCCCCATGTACCCCAACGAAAACAAAAACACAAGTTAATCTACTGTGCTGTGTGCATTAATCGGCAACAATCCTGTCAATGACTATGCAACACGTTAGCTGTAAATTTAATTCAGAGAAATTAAACTATTTGTAATTGGAAATTTGAAGGGCTTTTGGTTTGTTGCTATCATAAAGTTGGGATGTAAACTAAATTAAAATCCTGAAAGAAAATGTCCGTGTTTAGCCAGAGGGTCCAGGCCTTAAATTGAAAACCTAACATTAAGATTTATATGTAGGTATGCATATACACATGAGCAAGTCTGTATCAGAACTGTTTGAGATAATGTTAGTTGGAAGGCACAGCAACAAGTGGATTATAAGCCTCCGTCCAATAATTCAGTCCGTAACATTCCCTGAGGATATAATATTGGAACACCATTTTGCTGTGGTTGTGATCATTATCTAAATCCTTGACGGCGCTTCTCTACACAGTCAGTATAACCTAATATTTAAGATCTTACAAGTTTAAGTCCATCAGCCTTAGATGACTAGCTTCTCGAAGCTTACCGTTTGCCCCAGAGACACCCCTTCGCCAATTTTTTTAAGGAGATGGAATTTGATCGACCGCATAATAACTCTATTACTAATCATGCTATAGAATATTTTAATATAAAGACACGCCATGTCCTTCAGTTCAATCAAGTGTTTTGGTGTTAT
>JAVFBX010215583.1:0-11681 GCA_034783855.1 Mopalia kennerleyi | reverse complement strand
GTTCAGCTGAACATTTAAATTTTCTGGAAGAATATTTAAATTTTGTACTTTTAGTTAGCTAAAGAATACCACTTAGCCTACAAAGTTGGAGGTGGGATTAACGAAAAGCTTCCAACTTCGGCTTCTTCAGAAAAAAGAAGTTTAACTCATTTGATTCTGTAATTACAAAAAAAATCCTTATTTTGGGCGCTATAGTGCCTCTTTAACTTTTGCATACAAAGTCAAGCACAATTGTCTTTCTGTATAATAAAAATATTATTCATTTTATGATAATAATGTTGATCGTTTTTTTTATTAGCATATGTATCACTAAACCAGGCTGCTAATCCAGGAATTGATTGACTATCGTTGATAGAGATGATGCCAAAATAGTACATGAATTGTTCACAGCAGCCTGGGCTGTACATTATATGTGTCTCGACAACACGAAATATGTCGCATGTTGCACAATGGCAGAATTGAGTTACATACACCATTGGAAAGAAGAATGTTTAAGCTTCAAAATAATACCAACATTTTTTAATTATCTAAAACAATTGACGGAATTATTACACTTTTAGTACAGAAACTTTGCTGCTTGAAATAAAAAATTTTTATTCCAAAATATTGGAAATTAGTTTTTTTCATATCTCAAATTGGATTTTGTCGGAATTGCTTTGTAGATGAATGGTAAACGAAGGTGTTTATGCCTTATGATTTTCACGCCACTTAACCTTTGGAAGCCTGGAGCTCAAAATCAATATGTGCGACATGCGATTCATTTCGTGGTGTTGGGTCACATACCATATAACCACAGTCGTCTGATTGGTGTTGTATGCAAAGGCAATGTTCTTTCATTTAAATAACGGCGGTGTACATCAATTCTTATAATAAAAAAGTGTATACTTATGTTGGAGATTAATCTACGCTCCAGAAATCCTGCAGCCGTGTCTACTGTGACCAGCAACCAGGTCTACGGCTGTCTACATGTTTTTTACGTCCCTTACTGGATTAATTTAATCGACCTGGAGCACACATGTGTCTTTTTTGGTAGGTTTAATATTTACTCTGTTCGCATAAAGATGTTTTCGATCATTCATCAGCCAACATATTTGTAAAACAGTTCATCAGCTTTTCCACAACTGTAACGATATACATGTATTAGCAAATATATACTGTACAAACATCCATCAATAATTGTGACAAAAACAGTTCCTGACTGCAGATGAAGGTATACACTATAACAACATTTATAGACTAGGCCGTGGGATGAAAAACGGGCTATAACCATATTGGTATTGAACAATTGTGATTAATACTCTGCCTATTCTACAACAAACTGTGACTTTTGGCCGCTCCCAGTAGCCAATTCGTCTATTAGATGGAGGTTTCTGGTAGCATGTGTATGGTCGCGGTTGCAAATGTAACCATCCCTTCGATCGTCTATATTATGTAACACTTGTCAGCACAAGTGGCGATATTTGCTTGGACTTCCCGACCAATGTACCTCTCAAATGGTCAATTCGCCGATCGGATATAGATTTCTGTTATCATTTTCTTAATTATTCGCAATACTGATGGTGAATAAAGGTAGCCGTAAGAATTTCGCTTTCTCACATACTACTATGCCTAGTCCTGTAACAATAATGGCAGTTTGTGCTTGATAACAGAAGTGTAAAGTCACGACAGTGTTACATACATTCGTCAACGTCCCCTCTCAATGGCTAGATTAGGATGATCATTTAGACGTTGATTTCTTGTGGCATTTCTAGTACACAATTAATCAATCTGGATTTTTTAGCGTAATTTTAACTTAGTCGACATTCCAAAGAAAATAATTCCAGCAACAATTTGACTAGCTAAATCCTCAAGACATACCCACCTTCAATCGTTCCATGAAAACTGCTAAACTAACCCGTTGACCTGTGTTAATAGACAGTGCTGCAATACACAGTTGTTTTAACAGATGTCAGTAAAATAATAAGAAAAATACATTCTATCACAATGATTAATTTAAAAGGGGATTCACGACATAATCCAGAAAGATTTCGGAAAATCTTTACATGGCACAATGAATTGGTATGGATGACTGTAGGCCTTTTAAACCGACATCGATCAATTTACAAATCCGTCCAAAGCCTGTGTCTAGAAGACGGCCAAGCCTTCTATCAATGGGCGATCAAGAGTTAAATACCGAAGTGATGAACCAAGTAATACGGGTGTTAAACTCCTCATTCCAGTCAGGACTTAGACCATTAGATATGTGACAACAGAAAAGAGCCTTCTGCTACAACTCTAAAGTCATAAACTGAGTTTACAATAAAAAATGAGGCATTAATTCAGTGACTAGAGCCTATGTGTCTAACCACTGGCGGCATGCACGATTGGGAGTTTGTTTAATTAACTGATTTTATCATATACCTATGAGTCTCGCCACACAGATGGAGAGGCATCGTATATTTATCCGTATCAGATGGTTCATATACGTACGGTCTGAAAAGGGAATTCTTTGCAATGTTTACATTCTATATGACAGCGCCCCCTAACGTGACAGGGGAAATCCCTCGACCTTGCATAACAGATCAACACTTGGCAACCGGACAATTTGTTCCATTTATGTATTGTTAGTTACTTTGATTAAAACCAATATACATTATGCTAACACAAAAAAAGCGGCGGGTTGGTGTTTGGAATTGAACTATATTTTCTCGAATGTGTTTCTGGGGTGTGTAATTTTATAGAACAATTAATTCACGTGTTCGGCCAGCTCAGTCACTGGGGTTTCCCTCTGCGCAGTAATATGATTCTAACGTAAACAAACTTGAGTTCGTCTTTAAATTTCATTTTCAAACAGTCTAACTGTTGTTTTATATATTAAATCATATAATCATCCTGAGACAACTTGAGCTGATACAACGACACGTATCAAGCACTGTACATATAATCTCTATATATATGGTATAGATTTGTATTCTTCTGCATAGGAGACTAAACACAACGGGTGTTCTGAAAATCCACCAAGACCTTAAGGTTATTTCACTCACATGACGGTGTGCCCGACCAATGGGTGAAGGGAACCACCCCCGACACCCATACTCATTGACGGTTGGCTGTACATGATAATGGTTTAAATGTTACACTCGGTTAACGAATAATGAGTATTTTGAAACGGAGACGCCAACATTCCGAAATCACAGCTGGAGACCGAGCCAAGGTAATATAAGGAACAATTACTGATCTGAACAAGAAAAAAATATATACCTACTGACAATTGCTTCTAAATCCTTTCTTAAGGTACAAGTGACATATGATATTGTTATATCACAAAACATGGACATGCCTCAAGGCCAGAGAATATAACATGTATGGTCACATGACTTGAAAGAATGCAAATAGGTTAAGCATGTGTAAGCCTATCTCATTCTGACATATATAGAAGTGGTATACGTTCAACTATGATATGTTATGTGGCTTACCAACCCGACCCGAGTCTGTAACCATCTGAGAGGAGTGGGGCAAACCAAAGAGTAACATTAATGCAATTAGACTTCGGAGGCTAACTAACAAAAACAAGTATTCGTTAGTGCATTGATCGACAACATAATTGCAAAGAATATAACATCACTGGCACCAAGGAAACTCGGTGCTTCTGCTATAAAGACATGATGCAATCTGTACATTAAAAATAAAGATCGAATCCTTATTTCTTTCGTCCAGACTTTGACTCTAAGCTAATAACATATTAGGTGAGGTTTACGCCGTGTGTAGCTAGAGCAGTACACATAATTTAGTTTAAATACACCCCCGAAATTAATTTCATCCGCACCGAAATTGTTTTCAACTCGCCCCGAAATTAATTTCTTCCTGCCCCGAAATCGATTTCTACCCGGCCCAAAATTATTTTCTACCCGCCCCCGAAACTGATTTTCTACCGGCCCCGAAACTAATTTCTACCTGGCCCGAAACTGATTTCAACCCGCCCCGAAATTCATTTCTACCTGCCCCGAAATTCATTTCTACCCGGCCCAAAATAAATTTCTACCCGCCTCCGAAATTGATTTTCTACCCGCCCGGAAACTAATTTCTACCTGCCTCGAAATTAATTTTGACTCAACCCGGAATTTATACACGGCCCGAAATTCATTTATGTTCGCACTGAAATTGATATCTACTCGGCCCGAAATACCAGGCCCGAAATAATTTATACACGACCCGAAATTGATTTCTACCCACACCGCAATAAGTTTTCACCCACACCGAAATTAATTTATACACGACCAGAAATTTATTTATACCCGTCCCGAAATTGATTATTTTACTTTAGTTTCTTATTTTACTCCGAAAGATGTATACGTGGCACCATAAGACAGAGAATCGGCTGATGAAGCTGACGTTCATGCCTATTCCTGTCGAGTGTTTATTTGTTTGAATGAAGTTTAACTTCGTATTTAAGGTTATTTCAGTCACATAATTGCGTGCCAGTGAAGTTCATGGAATTATAAATGTTGAGACGCGTTGAAATGAATTTCGGGGCGGGTAGAAATCAATTTCGGGGCGGGTAGAAATCAATTTCGGGGCGGGTAGAAATCAATTTCGGGGCGGGTAGAAATCAATTTTGGGGATGGTTAAAAATTAATTTCGGGGCGGGTAGAAATCAATTTCGGGGCGGGTAGAAATCAATTTCAGTGCGGGTAGGCAAGAATTTCAGGGCGGGTAGAAATTTATTTCGGGCCGAGTAGATATCAATTTCAGTGCGGGTAGACAAGAATTTCAAAGCGGGTAGAAATTTATTTCGGGCCGAGTAGATATCAATTTTCGTGCGGGTAGAGAAGAATTTCAGGGCAGGTTGAAATCAATTTCGATGTGGGTAGAAATTTAAAACAAATACATAAAAATAAATTCATGTCCCCTATGGGCCGCTATGGGAACATGGGAATCACTTCGAATTACAGACTAGCCAGCATAATGTCTAGATTTAAACTGTATTCATTTATTTTAAATCGGGTATATGCAGAGGATTTTATAAGTCGATTAATAGGTTATCACCTCCACGAACCTCAGATCAATTCAAAAGGACGACGAAAAAAGTATCAGAAAATATTTGACAACTTATGTTAGTTTCGAAAGTATGTATAGGTATATAGCTTGATTTGATTTAACGTATTATTTACTGTTATATGAACCTACTGCCTGTATCTGTGACAGGAACTCACATGCTGTAACATCCCTTGGTTCTTTCCGTACCCTAACTTATACAAGTTCACCATCGAAGATGTTCAGACGTAACTGGATCATAAAATATGTTATTTCATTCTTATTTTTTCTACAGATCAGTGATTTTGAGAAGAGTCGTTAGCCGATTAAGGGCACCTGATTTCAAATATAACAGGAATAGAAATGAGTAAGTAGAGTTCAATTCAAAGGCTATCATTGGACGATAAACAACTAAGTTGAACTAATAAAACTGTGAAGTAGTCCCACCCGATCACTCCTTCAGTAGTAAAAATTAATACATCGACAATTACATCAACTGTATTACTACTCGAAAGACACAAAAATCCAAATTTGACATTTTGATATTCAAAAAAGGCCTAAAAAAAATGCCTCAAAAAAATCGAGCTTTTTTATTTTTTTGCATACGTTGTACAAAACAGTAGATATTAAATAAAACTGATACAGATGCTTTCATGACCGAAAAACATTACAAAAAACAATTTTGCTATCAAAATATGTCAGTTTCGACATCTTTTAAACAAAAAAAAAAGATTTTTTTCAAAAGCCAACAAAAACTTTCGACTCGGAGCTATTTCGTATAGGGTGAGAGGACACAAGAAATTGTTTTTAGGCCTAAATACTAAATATGTTTTCAGAAAAAGGCGGATAACGGATTGCTGTTTTGAAAAGTCTGGACTTTGTTTCTAAGAGAAGTATAATTGATGGTTTAGTTTGATGATGACCATGCAACGAATTCTGCATGTTTAGTTTAAACAATATTTTATTTCCACATATATATTGGACTATGGATTGGTGAACAGGACAACTAGTCCTATATAGACACCTCTCTCACATCTTACATATACATTCAGTAGATACAATGGTAGCTATGTATTTGAAATATATGATAATATGAATAAAAGAAAAAATATGGTTTGACTTAAAAGCTGCGGAGTTTTTGTAACCTGCATTGTAGTTACTAAATATATGTTACTATAGGTTTATGTTTAATGGAAGATTTGTTTGTCTGTTTGTTTACGACCCGTCTGTTTGTCCACTATAGGAATACTGTAGATAAATTTTTTGCTTTCGTTTATATACTTTCCAACTTTATCGAAAATGTCGATATTTTCGCTAACCGTTAGCTGTTGGTCACCAAAAAGCAATGTGTCTAAACCAGGCATGTTTTGTAAATTCCCAAATATGCCCCATCTTTGCCTGTCGTATTTCACACAAAAATAAGAGTAGTGAGCTGCATCTTCATAATGAGAGCCGCACTCACATGCTGGTGTGTCAGAGATGAACCTATTATACATATCAGCTTTTAGTACTGAACAACACAAGCGGAGTTTAGTTTTGACAGGTTCGTTGTTTTCCTGTGAATCCAAACTACAGAAGTTCGTTTGGCTGCAAATATTTGCTAAGCCTTGTCAAGCCGGCTTAAAATCGAAGAATTTGTACATGCGTAATCTTTGTTAAATATTTTAGAGCAACGCTATACTGTACTCATGGCTATTGAGTACAGTATAGAACTGGTCATCGAATTCATCCCTACAACTTATTTTGGGCCACAGTGTCCCAGTTAAAGATGCATGTCGCTGTAGGAAATGTCGCGGAAACTTTTTCTCCGGAGTAATTATCGTCTGAGTAATTGTCGCTAGATCAATTATCGCCGGAGTAATTGTCGAGGAAGTTATTGTCTCCGGAAAAATCATCGTCAGATTAATTGTCGCCGGAGTAATTGTCGCGGAAGCTATTGTCTGCAGAGCAATTATCGTTGAAGCAATTGTCTCCGGATCAATTATCGCCGAAGTAATTGTCGCGGAAGTTATTGTCTGCAGAGCAATTGTCGCCAGAGTAATTGTCGAGGAAGTTATTGTCTGCAGAGCAATTGTCGCCGGAGTATTTGTCGCGGAAGTTGTTGTCTGCAGAGCAATTGTCGACTTAGTAATTGTCGAGGAAGTTATTGTCTGCAGAGCAATTATCGCCGGAGTAATTGTCGCGGAAGTTATTGTCTGCAGAGCAATTGTCGCCGGAGTAATTGTCGCGGAAGCTATTGTCTCCGGATCAATTATCGTTGGAGTAATTCTCTCTGGAGTAATTGTAGTCGGAGTAATTCGCTGAAGCTATTCTCGCCGGATCAATTATCGTCAGAATAATTGTATCCGGGGCAATGGTCGGGGAACTATTGTCTCTGAAAAAATTATCGTCGCAGAAATTGTCTCCAGCGCAATTATCGTCAGAGTAATTGGAGCTGGAGATATTGTCTTTACTGTCGGAGAAAATTTCCCTGAAGAAATTGTCGCGGTAGCTATTGTCTTCGGAGCATTTATCGTCGAATCAGTTGTAGCAGGAGTAAGTGTCCATGATAACAAATTGTCGCTAAGACCATTCAGCCATCCGGCGATACAGATTTATTTTATAAATTATTTGAGGTTATTTATAAACGTGCATCATCAACACGTTGTACTTAATCCGCTTAAGATATAGGCCAATGTGTCATGTTAATATTAAACAGGCGTTACGGTTTATTAGAAATATGTAAGCAGCTTAGAGGATGTGTATAGTTTGTCATTCAGTGGTGAAAGTGTACGTGGTATGTTAAGGGGAAACCCCATTTACTTCATTGTAGTCAAGTACATTTCACCCGGCTAGTTATTAACAGGAAATATGCTGAATAAGATTTGTTCACAATTAAAAAAAAAATATGTCTATTCATCAAAAAAAAAATGTATTTATTCTTTCCGTATTTAGCATATTCTGTATTAAAATATGCTTACGGAAGTGACAGTTTTTATCTCCTATTCAACAGCCTGCATAACATATGTGTGTTATCGCATGCTCTGTGGCCTAGACGCCACTCACTGTACTGCAACAGGTTGACTTTATTGCTGGTTTAATACAGGGTACATTCTTCTGACAATCGGACACTGGAATTTGTAGGTGTGACGTCAGGATATTCTCATTGGGAATGTTTAGATATGAGAATACGACAATCTCATGGAGGGGGTGCATGGGGGTGAGTTTAACGCTACGGCAATCTGATAAGGGGGTTCGAGTTAGGAAATTCCGACAATCTGATGAGGGGGGTTTGAGTTATGATATAACGACAATCTGATGAGGGGGTTTTGAGTTATGATATAACTACAATCTGACAGGGGATTTTCGGATTATGGCATTACGGCAATCTGACGGCGGTGCAGACCTATTCCAAGAATAGTCGACACTACTAGCACACCCAAGATGTGAAGCGCGTTTCCATAATGTTGGAAAGTTAATTTCCCTCCGGTGCTAAGTAAATACAACATTGTTACTTGTCAATCAAACTGTCCTTGGCCAGAGGGCAGGGAGATGTTCAAAGCGTAAAGTATGCCTTGGTGCCACTTTTTATGTGACCTATCTGGAAATTGAAATATAGCCATGACAACAGCTATGACAGAACCAGTTCGTACCATGTTTATTTAAACAAGCTGTGTGCATTCCAAATTATAAGTATACGTATAGGCTTATATTGAGAGCTGGGCGATATGAGTTCAGTGTCGATGTCATTCACATTTTGTAACACCAGAGACACGTTTTTCTTTCTGCAATTAGAGCCTACATTGTTTTGAGAATGAAGCTAACAGCTGAAATTCCTTTGAGGAGGATTCGAATCATCACCAATGTGCATGGGTTTGATTGTGGTTTAACGCCCAGGGGAAGGCCATTTCATTCATGTAACGGCGTGCCAGCCCAATTGGTGAAGTTAACCATCCTTAGACAACCAAGATAACAACAGGCCGAATCAATCACATACAGGTGGGCTGATTGTTGCTCCTTACCTGTGAGAGCACCAGAGCAACGTACACGATACGTATGTATTCGCGCCTATGTATTGACATGTCGCGTTAGACAGATTATTATCGATCTGGCTTATACTGTTAGACAGTATATATAACGCCGAATGAGGAAATCATAAAACCCGATTTCGTGACCATAGGGTCTATACTTTTTTTTTTGCTCTGCCCATGTGCCAGAGCATAACAAATCACAGAAATTCTTGCCAGTTAAACTAACCATACTGTATATTGCTATATTACCGACCTAAATATCATCGACTTACCTGACAGTAATATATAACACACTAGCAGTAGATTCGCCATAGGACACGAGAAGGGCCAGCCGCTTGATAACGCCATGTGTTTTCCCACACCGACCAAACTTCAATCAGCAGATAAGATCAAATGAAGTCCAAGATACACAGGTATTGCACCTTTCAAATTAGGCCAGTCAGTCATTTAGACGACCTATACAGCGCGTATAATGTTACGAGGGTGTTGAACAAGACAACCCCAAACTTGTGGAGGCCTGTATACTTATCTATTTACATATCTATGCTGGAATGAATTCAGATATAATGGGCCAAGACATCAGTATGGTAACCCAAAGCGAATAGGCATAAGCTAACTTCAAAACTTATAGAGCGAAACAATATAGCACTGACAACAACAACACTGTGCTATCGACAGAGACTTGCTTAAGCCACACCACCTATTGTAAGGACTGGGTCACATATAGATCGTCTATAGGTAAACCGCCCATGCCGTAAAAACATCACGTTGACACCGTTCTATTTAAGTCACGTGTGAAGCTTTTCAAATGGTTTAGCATATTTAACTTCCGACACAGCGTAGGAATGTAATAAAGTATCTAAGTTAGGTATCTCAATTGTATTCTGTTTGAATCGGGATATAATTGTTTGTTTTTTATATTTGTATTTGCTTTAACTTTGTGTAGGCCTACTGTTCTTTTGCCCCCCTCTCTTTCTTTATTCTACACTGTAACATATCAGTTAGAGAAGCAGTGTATATTAGGCTTACTTTGATACTGGTATTAAAAGGTGAACAGCCAATGTCAGATATACTGTATCATCCAATTATTCATATCTTTCCCTTGAAACTAACTTTAACACTTTGACGCATTCAAAGCGTGCACCTATTTGTATAATGTTTAAGTATTGTTGCCAAACTGTACGCATTAAACCAATGGTCTCTAAAACGTACGCTCGTTCTTCCAAATTTAAACAATAATTGCGATAATTCCCTTAACATATAAACTGGTTATTCGATACTCTCCAACCTTTGAACACTCAAAAGAGTAGTCATTATTAGTATAGTTACGGTGTTGAATTACTGACAAAAGAAACGATTATTTACGGCATACTCGATTATTGCATATCATCCATGTAACACATTACAGAACAATTATTAAGTTTATAAAGAGAAGGTTTACAAAAGAAGAAGAGTAGACGATGGTAGTTTATCCAAATACGCTGCCAATGCATGGTTACATTAAACGAGAAAAACTAATCTCGCTTGTGTTGGTTTAGGCCCTATATTTAATTTTGTTAGCCAAACATATGGATGCCCGCTATTTATTCGACTGAAATACTAGGCAGATTGATATAAACAGGGTCAGGTCGGTGTGGGAATACTAGGCAGATTGATATAAACAGGGTCAGGTCGGTGTGGAAGTACTAGGCAGATTGATATAAACAAGGTCAGGTCGGTGTAGGAGTTGAGTTCGACCAAAACCCTACACCTCTGCCGCGGCTACTATATACATGTATATCATTAAGTAAGCAAAGGATTTCTTCCCTTCAAATATATTATGTTTGTCTTTTCGTGGAAGTCTATTTTGAAAAAATTCTTCAAAGCTAAATAATTTTGCCCAAAGTTTATAAGGAGACAGTACGTCATGGTCTTAACAAATTGTTTAGGAACTACCCAAGGGAGATAATTAAGTGTATTTAGTGTCACACTCATGCCAAACATGGAGGGCATCAGTTGCCGAAGTACTCAATCACACTGCATGGATCTATATACATTGTCTGGACACTTTGAAACTATTCCAAGTGTGATATTTATAATTCCAGTGTGTATTCTTTCTGTTTTTATCAATCAGGGAGTTTTATTTTTCTCTTTGGAAAAAATTATAAATTTCCAATAGGAATCCAAAATAATTAAGTTTGAATCAATTTGGATTTTTGCAGATCCGTATATAACAATAGTGTCGCTGAAATTTCACCAGTATACACTGGAGAACAGCTTTGAAAGATTTTGTCTGTCAGTAGTATATTGCGGACAACGCAAAAAGGACCCGCAATTGTCGGACACAACATCGTGTTACTCCCTTATATACCAGACTCGAACCAGTGGGCGTTACATCCTAGGAGAATCACTTGACCGACACGCCAACCACTTAACCACGACCGCGGGTTATGTGTCAAACAAAGACAGCTACGCTGAGCTACTAGAAATCTGCTGTTAGCCAAGTGACTGATTGAAACAAACCCGGATGTACAATAAATTAGATTGAATTGAATTGTAAAAGAACAAAAGGAACAACAAACACAAATAATTTTGATTGAATTATGGCTGCAGCTTTTACTCACCAAATACATTTGAGGATACCGACCTGCCAACTTATCAGGTATTGGGCATTCCTCC